>CM028347.1:71384370-71684947 GCA_016618105.1 Dendrobium huoshanense | reverse complement strand
AACTAAATCCAGTTTCTGGGCTTAGAAATATCAGATTGAACTCAAACTTGGAGGGCTGACCCTAGTGGCATGTCGTATCAACCTATAGTTGATAAACTCTAAATCAAGGGTCAATTGACTGGATTTTAAAGTGTTTGAAAAACATTAAGAAAGTCTTTCACGACGTAAACCCTTAGCCTTAGACTTTGGACAGGATTAATCTAAGATCTAAATTTATACTAGGGTTTATAGACTAGAAGAATCCTAAAATCTAAAGCCTAGAATGAACCTAGGGTCCAGGAAGTCCTACGTCTAGAGTTCAGGAGAGATCAGAATGACATTATGCAAAAATGAGGACAACTAATATGTGATTGTGGTTAAAAGAGAATTGTAAGACGATGAAGGTTGGTCCAATAGTAGAAGGGAAATGGAAATTGGAGGGACTGTAATCAAGCAATGGTGGTCAAAAGAGCTATAGAATGAGAGTGATTAAAGGGAATGAAATTGGATAATATATGTCAAAGGGTTCATAGTAGGGTGACAGTGGTCGAAGGGATCATTGTAGGATAATGGTAGTTTGAGAGACTATAGTTGAGAAATGTTAGTTGGATGGACCTTAGTTAGAACACATAAGCCAGTGGGACCATAATCAAGTTATGGAGGTTGGAGGAGCACTAGTCGGATGACAGTAGCCAGAGAAAATGTAGTCAGGAAATGGAGGTTGGAGGGATAGAGGTCAAGCAATGGTGGTTTGATAGATCATAGTCGAGCAACGCTAGTTGGAGGGACCTTAATTTGGACACGAAAGTTGGTGGGACCATAGTCAAGCGACAGTTGTTGGAAGAGCCATAGTTGAATGAGAGTGGATAGAGGGATCATAGTAATGCAACGAAGGTTAGAGGGATTGAGGTAGAGTGATGATGGACTAAAAGACTGTAATTAGGCTATAGTAGTCGGATGAACCATAGTTAGGTGACTATTGTGGTTCCCTATGATTTAATTAAAGGATGAATACCCTAAACATATACTTAAATAACTCAACCATTAATTAAAAAAACAACCAAAGCTATAAGGTGATGTCTTTAGCTTGAAAATTACCGTAGCCATTTACCAAAGAGTAATGACTCGAAACTTTGATGACCTCATAAGAATATTGAATGTTATGTTGATGAATTGGTTGTAAAAAGTAAAATTCAACATGAGTATATAAACGATCATAAGATTTTATTCAAAAGAAATAAAAAATTCAATTTGAAAATGAATCCATTAAAGTTTGCTATCAATGTTACATCCTAAAAATTCCTTTGATTTATTTTACTCCATAAAAGAATTTAAATTGACCCCTCTAAAATTAAAGAAACCATGGAAATGCCACCTTAAAAAACTTTAAAATAACTTCATCTAAAGCTTCGTTTGGTACGGCTTTTTTATTGCTTTCTAAAATAGAGTTTTAGTAAAAAAAAATAAAAAATTGTACTAAAACGGAGAAAGCAATAAAAAAGCCGTTTCCAAACGAAGCATAATTCATTGGATTAGCATAAATTTACAGGTTTATATATAACCTTTCAGGTAGATGTCAACCATTTACATGCCTAATAAAAAATATACATTTAAATGGGTGAAGCTTGTCAAGAGGCATTTGATAGAATAAAATAACATTTGCTGCATCCTCCAAACTTTGTTACCCCTATCCTAGGTAAACTTCTAATTTTATGTACAACAGCTTTTAAAGAATCACTCATAACATTACTAGCACAAACAAGTGAAGATGGAAAAGAGAATGTCATTTATTATATCAGCTGAGGATTAATAGGGAAAAAATCTAAGTATTCAAAATTAATAAGCCAAAATTAGTCTCATATTATGAATATACTTTGAATCTCCTATAATAAATTCTTGAAGTAACTCCCACTAGAATTGCACACAGTAAAAATGGCAAAGCCTATGGGCTAGCAAAACTAGCCAAAAAACTAGCAAATCCTCATGAGGCTCCAATTCTCATAACTATTCAAAATATTCATGCATTAATGATAGCTATTATGCAAGATGATAAAGAGAAAGAAATGCAAGAAAGTCTTGCTATATCTGATGAAAATGATTGGAGAGAGACATTCATCAGATACTTCAAGCAAGGGAAATTGCCTACATCAGATACTTCAAGCAAGGGAAATTGCCTAAATACATGGCTTCACAAATATAATGAAGAGAATTAAGATATTATTTCATAAATGATACATTGTATTATGGATCATTTGATCAAATGTGCCTACAATATTTGGGTCTTAAGGAAGCCCAATAAGTTATGAGTGAAGTTCACGAATGATTGTGTGGTTCAAACCAATCAAGTTTGAAAGTAAAAATCAAAATCAAATGTATGAGATACTATTGGCAAAGTATGGTTCAAGATTGTATTAGCAATGCTAAGAAATTCCATCAATGTCAAGTGCATGGAGATATTATGCATCAACCTTCCAACCCGCTACTTCCAACAGTAGCATCATGGCCATTTAAAAATTAGGGTACCAATAAAATTGGTCATATAGAACCACCATCTTATTTTGGACATCGGTTCAACCTCGCTGTCACTGATTTCTTCTTAAAATGGGCAGAAATAATTCGCTTAAGAGAAGTAAAAAAAGATAATGTGATTAAATTCTTTCGAGATAACATTGTTTGTCTATTTGGAGTATCACATCAAGTCATATTTAAAAATGGTTCAACCTTTAAAAGTGCTAAAATCAATAAATTTATCGAACGACATAAAATTGATTGACTTTATTCTTTGATATATAATCTACTAACCAATACTTTAGCCAAAGCTTTAAACCAAACATTCATAAAACTGCTTAAGAAAATTCTCTCTAAAAATAAAATAGAATGACATGATTAGTTGATGGAAGTTTTGTGAGCATTTTTTACCAGTTAGAAAACTGCAACGTAAAGCACCACAGATTCATTAGTTTTCAAAACTGAGACATATTATCTTTCAAGGTCAATTTGTCATCTCATCGAATTATTGTTCAATGCAAATTTACAAAAGAAGGAAAATGATATTCTACAGCTTGAAGAACTTGAAGCTCTTGATGAAGTTCCACTTTAAGCACAACAAAGTCTAGAATCCTATAAAGAACGAATGAATAGGGACCATGACCTAATGGTTCGTCCTAGAAGTTTCAAGGATGGTGAACTTGCTTTAGTTCACTGAAGACCTATAATCTCTCATCGTCACCTCGACAATAAATTTAACCCAATCTAGGAAGTACCCTTCATCATTGTAATAGTGTATGAAGGAGGAGTCTATTTACTTATATACCTAGAATGTTAAAGGCCCATGCCATCAATAAATAGTCAATATCTAAAGAAATTCCACACATAATTTCTTAGCAAGAAGAGGCGATATGTATGAAAAGCTTCCTACAAGGAACCAAAAAATATCAATCCTCTCCTAAAATACAAGAGGCAAAATTTACATTCTCTTACAAGAAGGGAGATAAAATCAATTCTCTCTTAAAAGATAGGAGATAATTTTTTATATTCTCCGACAAGATAGGAGATAAATTCAATTCCCTCCTAAAACATAGGAGATAATTTTTATATTCTCTGGCATGATAGGAGATAAATTCAATTCCCTCCTTAATGACATGAAGTAATTTTATATCTCCTATAAAGCACGAGATGTTTGCTATATTCAAACACTAGTAAGGAAGGAAAACAACTTTTTAATCTCCTCTTATAAAGATAGGAATAAATTTCTATAAATTACCCGTTTTCCAAATAAATTAAGGGAATTATGAAACTGAATATTAACTAAATGATACATCATTCTAGCCAACTACTAAAATTGCATCGCTCACCAATATAAAGGTTAAGCCATATTTTCATTAACCTACCTAAGAGGATGAGAAATAAAATACATAAGTTCAACAGGTTTAAGGGTCAAACTTTGTAAATTTCTCATGCTCATAAACCTAAGGGTCTAGGTAATTATACAGGTTTAACAAGTCTAAGAAATAAACCTCCAAAAATCTTTTATGCTCACAAACCTAAGGGTTGAGCTAAGATCTATTGGTTCAATAAGCCTAAGGTCCGACCTTTAAAATCTATTATGATGACACACCTAAGGGTTTAGATATTTTCATCAACCTAATTTCTTGAAATCAAATACAGTTTCAACAAGCGTAAGGACCAAACCTTACAAATTTTGCATGCTCATAAGTTAAAGGGTTAAGCTATTTTCATCAATGTTCCTAACATATTGAAAAATAAATATAAATTCAATAAGTCTAAAAATTGAATTTCTAAGCACCCTGTGCTCATAAAAACTAAGGTTTAAGCCACATTTAATCAAATATTAAAGACTAAAAGTCTAAAAATATGCCAAATAAATAAAATAAAAAAGGGGAGAAAATTAAATAAAATACAAGCATATATACATGCTAGAAAGAAGCTATGAAAGCTATCAAAGTCTAGATTGGAGGCTATCTATTTGATATCTAACTCTGTGCAAGTGATCCTACAACATCATCTGCCTAGTCTAAGTGATCTCCAACTGATGATGGAATAATTTAAACTTTTTGGTGGATGATGAAAAATCCCGCTCTAATCTCTTAACCTTAGTAGCTATCCAAGAAAAGTCCTCCTTAGTATAAGCAGCTACTTGTTTGATTAAAAATATATATAATTTATTTAAATATATATATAATTTTTGAAAAATATTTAATTATCTTTGGGAATATTTATTTTTGAATTTCAAAATTGAACACGTCATTATGAACAATATATCGCCTTGGGAGGCGATCATATCATTTCCTAATGGGTTCAAATTTTAGAATTTTAAATTTATCTAAATTATTATAGTCAGACTCAAGGGGAAAAAACATATGATCCCGAAAGATTATAATGAAGTTCAATCGATTGTCTGACTATGATAATTTGGATAGAAGATCATTAATCTCATAATCAAAACTACAATAATAATTGATATATCTATCCAAAGAAAAAAGGTATCAATTATTATCGATCGTTCGAAAATGATGATAATGATCGTTGTATTTGATTTTTCCAAAGAGAATTAATTAAAGTTTTGAAAAATTGATTTTTAAAAATAAGTTCTAGGTTTCTAAATCTCCTACGAGCGCAAGCCCTCGTAGTTAATTACATCGTAGGAAATCGAAATTTCCTATGAAAACTCTCGATTAAAATAGCGGTAGAAATTTTATTTTGGATTTTCAAAGTGTGATATCAAAGGAAGAAAAGGGTGGGAATTTCAAGTGGGATTGGTTCAAGTTTGAGCAGTTATTTTCAGAGCCAAAGGAAGAGGGGTAGAGAGTGTTTTGAGATTCTGAATTACTTCAGAAGCACCCCAGTCTTTCCTAATTATTGGGCTAGAATTTGATTGAAATAGATGTTTAGTTTAATGGCCAATTTTATTAGAAATTTGGGATTCAATTCCCGAAAGTTGAGGTCTTATGGCCCGAGCCAGCCTCAGAACCTAAGTCTAAATTGAGCATTTAAAAACGCCCCGAACCTAACTAATGCAGTGCAGATCTGGTCTTACCCCGGCCTGGATTGGGGAGACAGCTAAACCACCTAAACGATTTTAAAGTATGAGTCCAGTCTTTTTTGTAGAGTGATAGGGACGTTGTTTAAGAAAAGCTTTTGGGAATGGGGCCGACATCTAGAGCGGATCCTAATTGACCCCTTAGACTTATGTTGGGTATTTGATGTCTAAATAAATGCAATTAAATATTAGACTCTTTTTTAATTTGTTACTAATGCGATGCATGCTAATTGACTCGATTGAATGCAAAATTGATATGTAGCAGTTTTAAAAATTTTGGCTTAGAAAATAGGGTTTTCCCTAGAGATTGCATAACATCCCCTTGACAGATCGGCACCCTCATAGGCCAGGTGGTCTGCCAGAACCCGCACGCGGGGAGATGCCTAACAAGGAAGAAAAGTTATAATATGAATGCATGAAAAACACTCGGCGAGTCCGAGCTTACTTCTTAGGACCGTTTAGAGTTTCTATCTTATCTTAAAAATTTTATTTAATTAAAGTAGAAGAATTTTTGACAAACTCCTAAGAGCCTAAATTCGAATTCCAGGCTAAATCAAATACGACATGCAAGTAAAAAGGCTAGAAAAGCATACAGTTCTAATGCGCAATCAATTATAAACAAATCAATTAAATATATCAAATTGAATGTCCGTAGGCAAGTGCCTCTTATTATTACATCACAGAAATTACAGGAAAGTAAAGTGTCCGGGCACCACTAACAACAACTCAAATTTCTAATCCTAAATCAAATGACTTTGAGATTTGGGATTCTTCTCATTGTCCATTTCTTCGTCTTCTCACGAACATCTTGATTCGTCGGTTCTGGATATCCAAATGGAAAGAAACTCCCCCATGGGTGGGGTGTTATCTTCCCTCTTTGGATATTTGAAAGGTATCCTAACTTGACTTCCAAATGGAAGAAGACTCTCCCCTTTAGGGATGTCTTCACCTCTTTGGACAAGTATAATTCGTCCCTAACATAGGAGTAAATCTAACGCACAATCAATCACAGAGTGCAAGAAATAAGTAAATAAACACATCAATTCTACACTAGCAAATATCATGCAGTAAAAGCTCGAAAACTCGGCACACAACTGCAGAAAGTAAAACACCGGCCTATCCTAAAACTAGAGTCGGTGATCCTAGCAAACCATCTAAAGTGTGTGAGATAGGTCGTGTGGTTTTGATATGTCCTAAATAGGATCATTAGATTGAAGTTGCTTAAGGTTTGATTGGTTGAAAGGCTTAAGGGAATTTTAGTTGAAGTTTAAATCTTAATTACTTAAGATTAATTTTAAAACTAATTCTTAATTATTTGTTGGAAACCACCTTTGTTTCACACCGAGGCCGTGAAGTTTATTTCACCTTCCTTGGAGCTAATTTAATAGCCTCGTAGGCCTTGGTTACCAGTGGTACCCGATATAATTAAGTGATTTGATTTGGTTAAAGTTTAAGAGTTAATGAATTTTAATTAAAGTTGGTTGATTACTGATTTTAAAGGGTTGATTAATAATTTCTAGAGTTTTAAAGTGAATTTGAGTTTTTATGAATTTTTATGAATATTTTAATCACTTAATTAAAGGGTTAAAAATTGACTTTTTATTAAGCTCAAATTCTAGAATGTTTATATTTTATTAAAATACTAGACCTTAATAAGATCAGTTAGAAGGTAAATACGCTGAAATAGGATTTTTCTACATTTTATTGCAAAGGTTTGAAGTTTTGAACTAGTTTTGACCTAGATTTGACCGGTTTGTTGACTTTTTGAATTTAATGCTTTTCTGGAGTTTTGATATTTTTGATAAATATTAAACTTTTTTATGAGTTGAATGCAAGTGAGTTTGACTGATTTGGATTTTTATTGAATTGGTTATGAGGGTTTGAAGTTTATGTATTTATTAGAATTTTCAAAATTGTTTAATTAAAGGGCTTTTTTGTGATTATGCTCCAAATAAGATCCCAACTCCTTGAAATCAGCTCCAAAGGTCAAGAATGACCTAAGGAGAGATTCCCAAGTGTTTGAAATTTTTTTGGAATTTTTAATAATTATTTATTAATTATATTAATTAAATATTGAATTTTACTTAAAATTAACTTAAGCCTAAGTTTGTTGTCAAATAATTTTGTTTTATTTTTTATTGGTTGAGGATTCAAAACTGGTCAGTTAGAGGGGTTATACATGATTTTTGGGTTTAAATTTGATTTATTATAATTTCCGGAAGGTTTAAGGGTTTAATCAAGGCTTGATCTTAAGAAAATTGATTAAGGGGCTTAATGACTTCTAAAACCAGTGAAAATTTTCCTAACGGCTGTACATGTTACTAAGTTCAAGTATTTGAAGTTTCAACTCAAGTGGAAGTGAATCCTAATTATTGGAAATTTTCTAAGTTTTCTAAATATATGTCATTAATTATTGTCCTTAATGGTGTCACTAAATTTAATAGGCTTGAATCAAAGTTTTGACTAACCCTTGGACAAATATGAAATAAGCACATAGAAAGAATCAAATCCTAAAGCTATGAGAGCCTAAGCTAAGTGCATGTGTGTACACAACCTAAGCATGCAAATATTGATGGTGATTAAGATAACAAAGTTTTGATTAGTGAATGATTAAAACCTAATCACTCACTAATCATTCCCCAATGACTTCTATTCACACATTCAATCCATGCTTAAAACTTCAAAGGGATCTCTCAAGGCTTAAAGATTTAAATACATATATATTTTTTAAAATAGATTTTTAAAAAAAATACATAAGTACATATATATACCCATATAAATGAATATATGTTTTAAAATAAAATAATTTAAAATATTATCAAAATGATTTTTTTTAATTGAGATATCCATTGATTTCAAATTTATTTTGAAAATAATTTTTTAGGTTTAAAATAATTAATATATTATTTAATGGAATATTAATTAAATAATATGGATATTTAAATAATTCGAAATAATCAAAGTACATTAAATTTTAAATTTTGAAAATAGTTTTAAATCAAAGTTCTCAATTTTATGAAAATTTTGATATATTAATCAAATTTTAATTATTTAAATTAAAATTTTAATGAATTTTTAGAGTTTTAAGTTATCTAAAGTATTTTAAATTAATTTAAAATTAATTAGTAATTAAAATACTTAATAAATCAAATTAAATTAAGTCTTGAACATTTCTGGAATTTTAAATTATTAATAATAATTTAATTTGAATTGTTCAAAAATATTTGAATTTAATTTTAATTAAAATATAACATATACATATATCTTAATTTAATTTCAAATTAAAGTATATAAGAAAATATATGCATATATATATATATATATATATATATATATATATATATATATATATATATATATATATATATATATATATATATATATATATATATATATATATATATATATATAAAATTAATATTAGTTGAAAAATTAATACTGTAATATTGTTTGTGGAATTTTAAAATATAAAAACTTAAATATTTCGAAAATATTTAATTATATTCAAATGAATATCAATTTTAAAATACTTAACGTTTTTAATATTCAAATAATTTAAAATAAAAGTAATATTTTAAACTAGTATTAACTTTAAAATATCATAATTAACGTTATGATAATTTTAGTATAAATATATATATATATATATATATATATATATATATATATATATATATATATATATATATATATATATATATATATATATATATATATATATATATATATATATATATATATATATATATATATATATATATATAATTTTCTATATTTTTTTAACTTAAAATTATTTAAAAAGAATGTTTAAATCATTTTAAATCAAACAATGCCGCGGACGCCACATGGCGCACGATTACTGGGCCAGCAGTACGCGCCAATGATTGGCTGTTGATTACAAGACGGCGAGTCCACGCGGTATTAACTTAATCCAGTCAGCTCACATCTTCACCGTTAGATCTGCATGGACTCCATCTGACGGCATATATTAAATCTCACGGTTTGATCTTCATTGAGAAAGATCAGACGGTGGGATTTAAATCCCACCGTTTGAAATCGAAGGTCCAGATGTTGTTGGATGGGAAGATTGCAACGAGATCACACGGGCGGTTGATCAAAGCCGCGGAGAGACTTGATCGGAACCGTTGATCGCACGATCAACGGTCCGAAAAACGTGCAGCACATGCACGGTACGAACCGAGACCCAAATGCAATAAACAGCTCATTCTCAGGGATCTCTCAAGGCTTAAAGATTTAAATACATATATATATATATATATATTTTAAAATAGATTTAGAAAAAAAAATACATAAGTACATATATATACCCATATAAATGAATATATGTTTTAAAATAAAATAATTTAAAATATTATCAAAATGATTTTTTTTTAATTGAGATATCCATTGATTTCAAATTTATTTTGAAAATAATTTTTTAGGTTTAAAATAATTAATATATTATTTAATGGATTATTAATTAAATAATATGGATATTTAAATAATTCGAAATAATCAAAGTATATTAAATTTTAAATTTTGAAAATAGTTTTAAATCAAAGTTCTCAATTTTATGAAAATTTTGATATATTAATCAAATTTTAATTATTTAAATTAAAATTTTAGTGAATTTTTAGAGTTTTAAGTTATCTAAAGTATTTAAAATTAATTTAAAATTAATTAGTAATTAAAATACTTAATAAATCAAATTAAATTAAGTCTTGAACATTTCTGGAATTTTAAATTATTAACAATAATTTAATTTGAATTGTTCAAAAATATTTGAATTTAATTTTAATTAAAATATAACATATACATATATCTTAATTTAATTTCAAATTAAAGTATATAAGAAAATATATGCATATATATATATATATATATATATATATATATATATATATATATATATATATATATATATATATATATATATATATATATATATATATATATATATATATATATATATAATATTAGTTGAAAAATTAATACTGTAATATTGTTTGTGGAATTTTAAAATATAAAAACTTAAATATTTCGAAAATATTTAATTATATTCAAATGAATATCAATTTTAAAATACTTAACGTTTTTAATATTCAAATAATTTAAAATAAAAGTATTATTTTAAACTAGTATTAACTTTAAAATATCATAATTAACGTTATGATAATTTTAGTATATATATATATATATATATATATATATATATATATATATATATATATATATATATATATATATATATATATATATATATATATATATATATATATATATATATATAATTTTCTATATTTTTTAACTTAAAATTATTTAAAAAGAATGTTTAAATAATTTTAAATCAAACAATGCCGCGGATGCCACATGGCGCACGATTACTGGGCCAGCAGTACGCGCCAATGATTGGCTGTTGATTACGAGACAGCGGGTCCACGCGGTATTAACTTAATCCAGTCAGCTCACATCTTCACCGTTAGATCTGCATGGACTCCATCTGACAGCATATATTAAATCTCACGGGAAGCCTGCGGCCGGTGAACTTCTAACGGTGGGATTTGACAATAGCTTTGTGGAGAAGGCCATAGGGATTTGAAATGGACTGGATATTGGGCTTGAGAAGCTCTGGCTCGAGAAAGAGAGAGCTAGGGTGAAGACTGGACGGGTATTAAAGTGGTGGTGGCCGGAGGCTTATCGCCGGCGGCTCCAACCGGTTGGATTTGATTTGGAGGAGCTTGAGGAACCTCAGAGATGCTTGAACGAAATGAGTTTTAGCTCTGGGGTGGCTTGAGTGGAGAGAGAGTATGGCTTGGTTAGAATCAGGCTCTATTCATTGCTTTTGCCCTATTCAAATAACCCTAGGCTATTTGGATGGCTCGGATCAACTGGATGGGATCCCAGATGATGCCAAGTGTCCCTGGGAGTGGCTGTAAAGCTGTAGGATCAAGGACACAAGGAGTAGTGAGGTGGAAAAGCCTCTTATGTCCTTTTGGGCATATGGAATGGTTTGAGGCCGTTTGATCCTGATCCAATGGCTAGGGAGGGCTTTAGGAAGCTTCTGGAATCACTCCAAGCTGCTGGAGCTGAGTTGGCATGAAGATGCCATGCCATTTGGGCATTAAAATCCCTTGGAGACATTTGTTGACTATGTTGACCAGTCAATTGGTCAACAAAGATGAGGTGACACCTAGGAAGTCCTAATGAGCTGATTAGAAGGATCATAAGGCAACCTATTAGGAGCTTGGGTGATTAAAGCCTAATCATGCAAATTTGAACAAGATTTTCACGTGTATAACTTGGTCAAATTGACTATGATGTGACTTTAAATGATTTGGATATGCTTTGAACCATTAAATGGGATTGATTTAAGGATTTAGATTACTTGAATGTGTTGATTTGGCTAGATTGGGTGATTTGATTGAATGTATCAAATTGGTTCATATGGGTCAAATTTGACCAACCATGGCTTAGTTGACTTGGTCAACTATTGATTGGGTCGAGGGTCCAATTTTGGGCTCAATAAGTTTGAAATGTGGTTTTGAGTTTGTTGAATATGTTTTGAAGGTTCAAGGTAATCAATTGGGCCAAAACACCCATTTGGGCCCTTAATGGGCCTCTTAGGTCAACTAAGTTGACCTGGTCAACCAGGTTGACCCAAAGTCTGGGAATGGATCCAACGAGTTTGGTTTGATATTTAAAACTTGCTGGAGGTGGTTGCATTAAATTCGGAGTTCATTTGGTTTGAAATCACTATTTGAGCTCCATAGGGGTATTTTGGTCATTTTGGACTCATGCCCACTAGGGGCTGAGATGAGTCTAGAAAAATACAGTTTATTGATCAACATATCAGGATTAATGGTCTAGAAGTGACTAGAGGCTTTGGCGAAGGCTCTAAGGTCAGAAACTTCTATGTGACAGGTCCAGTGGCATAGGCTGTAAATATTTGAAGGTTTTACAACCTTTGGATTTTGATTTAATTTTTGAGGTTAGAGACCTCAGAATGGGCTCAAATTTGGAGGGTTGCCTCCAGAGACATGTCCCATCAGTATGCAACAGATAGAATCTGAATCGGAGGTCATTTGATTGATTTTTTTAAGTGTTTGAAAATTTGCTGAAAAAGGCTTTTAGGACTTGGCCTTTTAGCCTTGAATTTTGGTTTGGATTTCTAAGATCTGGGTAGATCCTAAAGTCTGAATCTAGGAGAATCCTAGAGTTTTAGATTGGTTTGGAGATTGAATTGATTTAGGGATAAGATTTGTCCAAGTGACCTCATACAAAAATGAGGTCAACACTACTGCTTAAAGCTCTCATCATCTCTCCAAAAGAGCTCTCTCCTATTGTCTTAAAGCCCTGAGCTCTGTTGATATGTCCAAAAAGCTCAAGTCTGAAGGCCAAAGTCAAGATCCATGTGAGCTCTCCTAATCCTCTCCGAAACAAATCTTACCCTATCCTCCATACCATGAGGAATTTAAAATGCTGACTCATGAGAGACAAAGTGTAGTCAATACAATCTAAAAGCAATAACCCAACAAAGGTACTCATATGTCTCTAAAGCCGCATCTTGGAGTCAAGAAGCTACATCATAGTTTAAATGTATAGAAGCCTCTACACATAAGCTAGCCAAATCAAGAATTGACAAATCATTAAGGTCCACTCCTAGTAGTAGATGCTGCAATGTAGTGACAATGTAATGAGCTTTACTCAACAGGTGTCAACCAAAATATCTGTGAGCTCGAGAAGGTATTATGGATTCAAAACATGGTAGCTATGAACTTGAATGTAAAACATATTTGAGCTATTAAAGAAGGAAGGGATTAGAAAAGAAATGCAAAATTACAAAAGAAATATAGAAATACCTGAAGGGCATGTCTCATCTGACAAATCTATTAAGCAATAGTCATCTAAATGAGAAGTAACAACTAACTCTGTAACAGTGTTACCAGTGGCATCTTCAAATAAATTTCGTGTAGCTTGCTATGCACTAACTGAGGAGGTGATGATATTTCACCTATACCTACATGCAAAAGAAAAGTAAAATGCAGAAATATTGATTAATAAAATAAACATATAGATAAATATTACATATAATTACGTCAATGTCACTAAATGTATTTTCAATAGCTCGATGACTATATACATCCAAGATACTCTATGAAAATTTAGGCTTTGCATCCATAGGCTTGACATATAAAACCTAATCATATTGAAGGAACAAATGAATTATAAAAAAATATACATGTAAATACCATGTACTGGGCTTAAAGTGGTGTTGTGGTATGGTATGAAAATAGAGAAGGAAAACCTTGAGTATGTAGAGTATATGACTCAAAAATAAGAGAAATCAACAGGTCGACAGGGGTATGTTTGAATACTGCAAAGATAAGATAACATGTGTTATGAAAATCTGAATACAAGAAAAATCTAAAAAAATATACATAATAAAAGATTATTTTACATGGAACATTATGTGAAAACTAACATCTAAAGTGACCCATGCCAATAGAAGGGGAGATCGGTCTATCTCTATACGCTGCATCATTTGCATTTCAGTATGCATGGTTTTCAAATTTTAAAATTTAACTCGCCAAGCAGGGTCTTCAAATTTTAAAATTCAATCTGCAAAGATCAAAGATTCAACTATGCGAGATCTTCAAAAATTAAAACCATTCACCCAAATTAAAAATCACGGCGTGGGTCTTTGGATATAAAATTCATCTCACCCAGATCAGAGATCAATGGTACGAGGTCTTGAGTATGAAATACATGTCGTCCTTTTAATTTTATATTTTATGTTTAATTAAATATTATTATAAAATACTTGAATAATTATTTATGAGATGGAATAATAATTAGTGGTCAATAATTTTTCCTTGCAAATTCATAGGCCTTTAGACGATGGAGACTAAAGTAATAAGATTATAATTGATCTACTATCTTAAACTCTTATGCAATTTTTTTGGGTTAAAAATCCTTAAATAGGAGTATAAGAGAAAATAGTTCTCTGTACGGTTTTAACTAGGTCTAGAGTACTGAATAATTCCTGAATGGACAAAATTACGTAGGGGATTTTGACATTCATGCATGTCGTGTGAGAACAGTTATTACGTCCTCCGACCGGACGTAGAGGAATGTCCGGTCGGAGGCAAATTCCCGCCAAAAAACTAGTTGTACCGAGCAAATACCGAGCAATACCAAACAATAACGAAGAATACCATCATTTGAAGGCCCAATACCGAGTTATACTGGGCTTTACCGAGCAAATACCGAGTTATACAAAAGTTGTACCAAGTTTTTCTGGGAAAAACTCGGTACAACTCGGTATTTCTTGGTACAGTTCGGTATAACTTGGTATTGGTCTTCAGAGAACGGTATTCCTCATTTTTATCAAATAATACCTAGTTGTACCGAGCAAATACCTAATTTTTTGACGGGATATTGCCTCCGACCGGACGTTCCTCTACGTCCTTGCACCGAACGTAATAAAAGTTCGTCGTGTGAAGGAGACAGGAGCAATTCAGCTCATGTGGATGAGTGCTGGAGGGCTTTCTGCATTTTTTAATTGGCTCGACTATTGGATTTTGGGTTGATCGACATAGGTTGAGGCAGACTAGGCATGTCACGTGAAGTGTGGATGATGGGTCATCGAATTGGAGCAAAGGATGAGTCGTTTCGTGCTTGCACAAATGAAAGTAGTCAAACTAGTGCATGGTTTTTCACATGAAGGAAAGGGCCAGATGGAGGTTTTAGACGCAATGAGGTGAACACAATGAGACTGGCTGCTCAGTGCTGGGGCAATCAGTAAGTGATCGAATCAGAAGGGTGGACAGAGCGGGTGTGAGGCCCTCCTGTGTGAGGTATTTCATCCGAGACTAGAATTGGGGTGTAGGGAGATAAACGACTTGCTCATGGTTAAGAAGCGGTTTCGCAGATAGTGGCTCACGTTCACGATAACTCATTGTTGGGCTTCACGTGGAAGGAGGTAGAGAACGATTTTAGAGAAATTGAAAGTGTAAGTGTAAGTTTTTTTTTATTCCATTTTCTTATGTAATTATTATCTTGGTTTTCCAAAATGGAGTTATAGCAACTAAAAGATGCATCGTTTGATGATCAACTGGTTATTATGGGACTGGATTAGAAAGATGCATTTTTTTATTCCATTATTATTTTTCTCCTTCTCTATTTTATCAAATTTATTTTAGTTAACAAATTGCATCCTAACGAATTCATAGTGTGACTTTCACAGGTTGAATTCATTGCAATTATTGAATAAAGATTTCATTTCTCTTCCTTTTTGTTTCAGGTTATAATGTATGATTAGCATAGACCGCATTCATTATCATGAATTGAGCCTCCAAAAAAGGCTATTTAGAGGGAGATTGATGATTATGATGGTTCTCAGTCAGCTTTGATTTCAAATCGGTTGTTTTGGTATAGAGAGATGTTGAATTACAAAGACATTTTTTACAACGTATTTTATCATTCTACTCAAATATTTCCATTTGATTTGGACTTTCCAAATGACATGATCCTGCAGACAGGTCGTCCCTCTCAGACTATGGCATAGTGATGATACTTCTTTGGATCACATTGTTGAGGGGATGTGTTATGGTGATCAATATGTTTATAGCCAGTAGTTGACTTGGCTCAGCATACAGGTGTTGTTAGATTACTTAGCTATCATCTATACATCATGAAGTCAAAATATAATAGTATGCTCTAATGTTTGGTTGTGCAATTTAAGTTCTCAATGGTTACACTAGATGGACTTCTTATATGCTCAGAAGACACTAATAGATAGTGAGCTAAGCTAGAGTGTATTAAGCCATTCATATCTCATTTTTTGATTATATTCATTTATATTTATTGTGGCTTCAGAGTGTTATTAAATAATAGAACAATGATACAAATACTTTTTGGGTTGGACCCAATGAATAGTTATTTTATAGGATCTACATATTGTTTTTAGTCTACTTGTTTAGATATTCCATATAATAAATGTATTCCATGAGATTATAATTTATTTAAGCATCAACCAAATGGAAAATAGAGGGGAGGAGAATTTGTATACTCACCAGGTCTTTACAAAAAATTGAGGCATTATCACCGCCTCTGTCAACAAAAGAAGAGTGGTCATGGTCGTAGAGTAATTATTTACTTGGACACCTCGATGGAGAGCTTTTTACTTCCAGTAGCACTTACTATAGATTTCACACATGTTTATAATCCTTTTAGTAGGAGATTATATGATATGGAGCAGCTTTCAGAGGATATGTTTGAGCCATGATCAGCAAATGAATTACAACCTATTTCAGCTATATGATTTTCAAATGATATACTTTTAGTGTCTTTTATTACTATGTGTCTCTGTTACTTTACTTTTCTTATCCATAGTAGAGTTTTTTAACCCAACCCTCTTTTGATGGCTAGTTTGATAATGAGTGGGACAAAAGTCTTGCTAGCCCCTATAGTTCTTATGTAGATTTTCCAACTATTTGAGATTAGTTGGGACTACCTTTATAGATGGATACACATAAACATTGCTAGCACTTCCAATTGTCTAGAACTACTAAGTTACTATACATAACATCACTTTCCTTCTTTGGTTCAATTATCTAGAGTGACTTTTACAGATATAGCTCATATTTTTCTAATATGTTTGCTCCTTTGCGGATGACTGATCATTATAGACTGATGTATTGATCCTCTTGTGGTTTTTTACCTCCACAGTACTTCAATATTTTATTAGCTAATTCCCATATTGAGAAGAGGACTCCCATTTTACTTTCCAAATTATGCTACAAATTAATTCTAAATACCTTATTGGCATGGGACCTAATTGGATGATGTTGTATCATACTATACAATGTGGTTTAGAAATTTTGCCTATTCATACTCGTTCATACCAGGACGAAGGCTATTTTGAACTGATCGTAATGTATGATCTTGGATCGTAAAATTTAGGGTTTCTTGGAGCTTGATTTATATATGAAACTTCTTTCTTTTTTTAAAAACAATAAGAGAGAGTAACGTGATAAGAAGGGGGCTTCTTGAGAGAGAGCTACTTGAGAAGATTTTGGGTTTATGAGAGGAAGGAGAAGGTGAGTTTATGAGGGAGAAGGAGTGTGAGGGAGATTACATGGTTACTCCAAGCCTACTACACGCTTGCTCCTCCTATGGCCCGAGAAGATCTTGTGAGAAGCTTTCTGAGGGGGAGATCCGTCAAGGTCTGTGTCCTCTAAGGTACTCTTCCTTCTCCAGGAGGGAGAAAAATGAGAAGGTTCGCTGCCGTCACTGGGAGGTTGACATAGCGGTTGATACTCCACCACACCAGGGAAGGTGAAAGTGAAGGTTTGTAAAGGCTTCTCCTCCTTGCTGTGGGGGCAAAAGGAGAATTATTTTTGAATAGTGAAATTCTCATAGTGGAGGACTCTAGGGAGTGGACTTAGGTCAAGTGACCGAGCCATTATAAATATTCTGGTGTGATTTTCCCATTTATTGCACTTTATTTATGTTTTGCCTTCTACGTTTATTATAACTGCTTGGTTAAAATCATGTTCTAGTTCTTTGTAGTGTAAGTTTAAATTTCACCACCTATTATTGCAATCATATTTTAATCATTTGCTTCCTCATTAAACTAATTTTCATGTTCAAAATTTAAAAACAAAAAAATTAGAACTCCTGTTAGGATTGTTATTTTATAACAAAAATTTCCAATTCACCCCCCCTCTTGGCGCACCTTGTACTTTCAAACTCTACATTAAGGTTGCTCGAGGATTTAATTATTTGGGTAGGTCTTACATGTTCCCTGTGGAAGTTTCCTAAAAGTAGGTCTTACAAACTAATCCTTTAGGCTAAGAAGTAAATTAATTTAAATTTGATTGCTTGGGGGTTTGATATTTTATTTAGTAGTTTCCCAAATAATAAGCCTCGCAAATCGTATTAGAAGTTGTCTAATTATCTGGGTATGATGGGTCTTACTACTTCCTTTTGGAAGTATACCATTTGGCCGGTCTTAAAATTAATCCCTCTAAGCTAAACTGTCTAGAGATTTAATTATTTATTTGTTTGAGTACAATAGCACTTTCTTTCCGCTTGACAATTTCTTTTTCGTTTCAAGTTAAATCAACTTTTTTATGTATATTTATTTTAGATTTTTCTTGTATTCTGATTTTCACAATGCATGTTATCTTCTCGTTGCAATATTCAGACACACCCATGCCAGCATGTTGAGTTCTCCTATTTGGAGCCAAATACTCCGCATACTGCTCCATGTTTTGCATTTCATGTTTTCTTACCAAACAACAGTACTACTTTGAACCAAGTACACGGTGTTGACATGTATAATTTTTTAAATTTCATTTATTCCTTCAATCCTTCAATATATTTATGTTTCAGATGTCGAGCTCGTGGACGTAGAGCTTGAATTTTTGTTGGGTATCTTGGGTGTGGATAGTCATCTAGCTATTAAATATATATTAGATGACACTGAAGGTAAATATATGGCATATTTATCAACTTGTTTATCTCATTAATGAGTATTTCTCTTTTTCACTTTTTTTTTGCATGCATGTATAGGTTAACTATCATCATCTTCTCAGTAAGTGCATAGTGATTCTACACATGTTTCATTTAAAGATGCCACTGATGACACTGTTACAGAGTTAGCTTTTTCACCTTCTCCCTTCTCATATTCATCTTGGGTGATTATAGATAATTTATCACCATGTGTTTCTTCTCATTTAAATGACCATTGCATGACATATTTGTCACATGAGATACACCCTTAAGGTATTTTTATATTTCTATTATAGTTTTGCATTTTGTTCTTATCATTTCCTTTTCTAAAGCTCTAATGTTTTTTTATATAATAGCTCTAATGTGATTTACATTTAGGTTTAAAACCAACATGCTTTGCATCCAGAGCACCTTCTTGAGCTCACATATATTTTGGTCGATAACTATTGAGTAGAGCTCGTTACATTATCACTACACTGTAGCATCTACTATGAGTGGACCTTAATGATTTTTTGTTTCCAGATTTAGCTAGCTTCCATATTGAGGCTTCTATATTTTTAGATTATGCAGCAGGTTCTAAACTTTGAGATGCAACATTAGAGACATGGGAATCCTTCTGTCTAGTGGTTGCTTTCTGAATGAACCTCCTACAATTTATCTCTCAAGAGTTAGCATTTGGAATTCCTGACGACTTGGAGGATGGGGTAGGAGCTATTTAGGATAGGATAAGGAAAACTCAAATAGATCTTAACTTTGGCCTTTAAACTTTTAGGCACTGCTAGAGGGATATTTCATAGTAATAGATCATGCTTTTAGAGATATCTATAGAGCTCAGGGCTTTGAGATGGCAGAAGAGGGCTCTTTTGGAGAGATGAAGAGAGCTTCGAGTAGTGGGTGGTTTTACTGAGAATGCTTCAATTAGATAGCTACGGAACTTGAGAGATTTGAGCAGGAATTCTCGTCATCCATCAAGGAGTTTGATTTGTTGCATTATCTGTTAGAGACCACTCAGACTAGGCAAATGATGTTGTAGGACCGCTTGCTCAAAGTTAGACAGCATATAGGTAGCCTCCAGTCTAAACGTTGACAGCTTTTTTGGCTTCTTTCTTATTTGTATATATGCATGCATTTTATTTAATTTTCTCCCATTTTTATTTGAATTGACATACTTTTAGACTTTTAGTCTTCTATATTTGATTAAAAGTTGCTCAAACATTAGGTTTTATGAGCATATAGAGTGTTTAGAAGTTCAATCTCTTATACTTTTACGAACCTAAGAGTCAAGCTAAGATCCATTCGTTCAATAAACCTAAAGGTCAAACCTTGAAAATCTTTTATGCACATAAACCTAAGGGTCGAGTTATTCTTATCAACCTAAATGGTTGAAAAAAAATATAGGTTCAACAAGTCTAAGGATTAAACCTCTAAAAATCTTTCATGCTCACAAATCTATGGGTCGAGCTAAGATCCATTGGTTCAATAAACCTAAGAGTTAAACTTTTAAAATCTTTTATGTTCACAAACCAAAGGGTTTAGCTATTTTCATCAACCTAATTGGTTGAAACAAAATACAGGTTCAACAAGTCTAAAGATTGAACCTCTAAAATTCTTTCATACTCACAATCTTAAGTTTTGACATAAGATCCATTGGTTCAATAAGGCTATGGTTTGAACCTTTAAAATCTTTTATGCTCACAAACCTAATAGTCGAGCTATTTTCATCAACCTAAATAGTTGAAACAAAATACAAGTTCAACAAGCCAAAGGACAGATTCTCGAAAAATCTTTCATGCTAAAAAACTTAAGGGTCAAATTAAGATCCATTGGTTCAATAAACCTAAGGGTTGAACCTTTAATATCTTTTATGCTTACAAACCCAAGGGCTGGTTTTTTTTTATCAAGCTAAATGGTTGACACAAAATACAAGTTCAACAAGTCTAAGGACCAAACCTCTATAAATCTTTCATGCTCACAAACCTAAGATATGTTCACAAGCCTAATGGCTGAATTATTTTATTAACCTAAATCGTTGAAATGAAATATACATTGAACATGCATATGGGCCAAACCTTTCAAAATCTTTCATGTTCACGCAATGAATTCATTACAAGCATTGATTATATAGTTTTGATTACTCTTTTTTTATCTTTTCAGGCCAAGATGTTGGATTAGAGGATATCTCCATCATTATATTGTACTCAACCTTTAGAAGAAGATATTTGGAAAGAGGTTGATACATACGATCTTATATAGTTGAGTTTAATTTCAGTCCGACTGTATTGGCATAGAGATATATTTTTTGATAGAGATATATATATAGTGGCCTCATTACTCGATCACCTTATATATTTCCATTTGATTTTGATTTTCTGATTGAATATGATTTTTTAGATTAGGTTGCCACTCTCAAACTATGACAAAGTGATGGGTTTTATCTAGATAATATTGTCAATGAGTATGGTTACGATGATCAAGGCATTTTAATAGTCGACAACTGACTTAATAGAGAGTACAAGTATCATGAGGTTGCTTAGCTATCGTCTATTGCATCATGAGGTCGAAAAGTAACAGTATGATTCTATATTTGGTAGTCTTGTTAAGGTTCTCAGTGGTTATATTGGCTTGGCCTGCTATATGTTCAAGAGGCATCAACAAATATTGAGATAAGCCAGAGTGTACAAATCCATTTATATCTCACTTTTTGATAACAATCATTTATCTTCTTCCTTGTTTCATAGTGTTATTAAACACTGGGAAAGTGCTACGAATACCTTTTGGGATGGACTCAATGAGATAATAATTACTTTGTGGGATCTACACATTATTTCTAGTCTACCTGCTCTAGGTATTTCATATGAAGAATGTATCCCTTCAGATTATGATTTATTTGAGCATGAACTAGTTGGTCAATAGATGAGGGGATAATTTGTGTACTCATTAGGTCTTCACCAAAATTTAAGGCATTATTACCACCTCTGTTAGTAGAAGAAGAGAGGTTGTGGTCATAGAGTGATTATTTGCTTAGATATATAGATTGAGGGCTTTTAGTTTCCAGTAGTACTTACTACAGAATTTGCACATATTTATGATCATTTTAGTAGAAGATTACACGATACAGAGCATTATTTAGAGGATTTATTTGAGTTATGATCAACAAATAGATTGTAGCTCATTTTGTCCAAAAGATTTTGGAGGATATTCTACTAGTGTCTTTCATTGCTACGTGGCTTTATTACTTTATTTTTCATAACCATAGTAGATTTTTTTGACCTAAACTCTTCTGATGCATAGTTTAATAGTGAATGACATGAGAATCTCGTTATCCCTTGCAGTTCTTACATAGATTTTTCATAGTTTGAGGTAGATTAATACTACATACAATCATACTTAGTATAGCATAGAGATTCCTTAGCACTACCTTCATGGATGGATACATATGCATGTTGTCGGCGCTTTCATCTATCTAAAGCTACCGGGTTACTTTATAGAGCATCACTTTTCTTCTTTGGTTCAGTAAGCTAGAGCAACATCCTCTACAAATAGAGCTCAGATCAGAT
Organism: Dendrobium huoshanense; assembly: GCA_016618105.1. Lineage (NCBI taxonomy): Eukaryota > Viridiplantae > Streptophyta > Magnoliopsida > Asparagales > Orchidaceae > Dendrobium > Dendrobium huoshanense. The sequence continues at coordinate 71,662,333 of CM028347.1, read as the reverse complement.
TGTTTATGTTTGTACCTCTATAATGACTAGCCCTTACAAACTGATCTATAAATCTCCTTATGGCTCTTTACCTCCACAATTCTTCATTGTTTCATTAACATATTCCCAGACTAAGAGAGACCCTCCAACTTTAGTTTCCATCTCAGGATACCTACCAATTGCTACATAATTTATTAGCATAGGACCTAGTTGGGTTTGTTATAGAAGAAATGATTTAGTGACACTTAAGGGATATAATCCCAACCGGGTAGTGAGACGATTTGGACTAGTTCAGGCCACTCCTTGAGATGAATTAATAGTCATTCCTAGTATAGTTGACACACGTCAATTAGGCTCCCTTCCAATGGTAGTGCATTTGGAGGTGGATTTTAAAGGGTAAAATTATAAATAATCATAATATATATAACATTCATAGGCCACTATGTCTAAAAGGACATTAAGGACTCCTCTTCCTTCTTCTCTCGTCAGTTCTGGAGCAACTATATAAAAAATATATAATAGATAACCTATCGCAAGGCTAAAAAGAAATGACCAGGTCATGGAAGATGCCACCAAATGTACTGACAATGTAGGAAAGCCCAGTTTACATGTGTCAACTATCCTAAGATCTACTAATAATCTATCTAAATAAGTGGCTTGAACCAGTCCAAATTGTCTCACTACATGATTGGGACTATATCCCTCAAATATCCCCAAGCCATATCATTTGTAACAAATCTAATTAGGACTCATACTAATAAAGTATGTAGAAATTGATATAGAGCCTGACTTGGTAAGTAAAATGGGAGTCCCCCTCTTAGTCTAGAAATTAGCTAATGAAACACTAAAGTACCGTGGAGCTAAAAATCCACAAGAGAATTTGTAGATCAGTTAATAATAATTAATCATCCGTAAAGGTGCAAACATAAATAGCCAAATCTGAGCTCTATCTATCAAAGAAGTCGTTCTGGCTAATTGAACCAAAGAATGAAAGCGATGCTCTGTATAGTAACTTGGTAGCTCTAAACTTCTAAAAGTGCCAGCAACATGTATATGTATCCATCCATAAAGGTAGTGCCAAAGAATATCTATGTTGCTTTGAGCATGACTCTATGTAGCACAAATCTGCCCCAGACTGTGAAAAATCTGCACAAGGACTGTAGAGGCTACTGAGACTCTCCTCCCACTCGTTATCAAACTATCCATCAAAAAAGTGTTGGGTCAAAAAAGTCTACTTAGGTTAAGAAAAATATAGTAACAAAGTCACATAGCAATGATAGACACTAAAAGCATATCATTCAAAAATCCTCTAGCTGAAATAAAATACATTCCATCTACTGATCTTAGCTCAAAAAGATCCTCTAAAAATTGCTCCAAATCATGTAACCTCCTACTAAAAGGATAATAAACATGTGCGAAATTTATAATAAGTATTGTTGGAAGAAACAAGATCTCAATCTAGGTGTGCAAGTAAAAAATCGCTTTACGATAATGACCCCTCTTTTTATGTTGACAAATGTGGTAATAATGCCTCAAACTCTGGTAAAGCCTTACTGAGTATATAAATTCCCTTCTCCTTGGCTACCCAGCTGATCAATGATCAAATAAATCATAATACAAAGGATTACATTCTTTATATAGAATTCCTAAAACTGGTATATTAAAAAGAATATACAAATCCCATAAAGTAACTATCATCTTATTAGGTCTAACCCAACAAGTATTTAAAGCACTGCCCCAATAGTTAATAACAATCTGAAGTAGGATGAAGACAAACAACTATAATAAAAATGTGAGATATAAAAGGCTCCGTATGCTCCATCTTGTCTCAATATCTCTTGGTGTCTTTTGAGCATGTAACGAACCCATCTAGTGTAACCATTAAAAACCTGAATGGGACTACCAAACATTGTAGTGTAGTGTTATTCTTCAACCTCATGATGTAGCATATGATAGTTAAGTAATCTAACAACCTCTATATTCTCTTCTAAGCCAACTACTTATTATAAAATATTTTGATCCCCGTAACTCAGTCCCTCAACAATGCAATCCAAAGAAGTACAATTATTGTGTCGTAGTCTGAGAGTGATGAATTAGTCTGAAGAAACATGTCCAATTGGAAAATCCAAATAAAATGGAAACATTTGAGAAGAACAAAAGAATAGGTTGTCAAAAATGTCTATGTCAACCAACATCTCTCTATACCAAAATAAATGGTCTAAAATTGAAGTTGAATGGGAACCATCAAAATTATCAATCTCCAACTACTAGCCTCTTATGGAGGCTTAGTTATAGATAATGAATGGGATTTAAGCCAATTAGGCATTATAAACTAAAACAAAAAAGGAAAGGAAATAAAAATCTTGTAATCAATAACTACAATAAATTCAACACGTGAAAGTCACATAATGAATCCGTTAGGAGGCAATTTCTTGATTGAAATAAACTTGATAAAATAGAGACAGAGAAAAATAATTACATAACAAAAAATGCATCTTTCTAATTCGATCCCATAATAACCAGTTAGTCCTCAAATAATGCATCTCATTGTTGTAGTAACTCCCTTTTAGCAAATAAAGATAATAATTACATCAAAAACAATAACAAAAAACTAACACTTAAACTTTCCATTTCTCTAAAATTGATCTCTACCTCCTTCCAAGTGAAGCCCAATAATAAGTTATCTTAATCATGAGCCCCTCTCTATGAAATTGCCTCTTAACAGCGAGCAAGTGTTCCGTCTCCCTACACGCCACTTCAACTCCCAGATGAAACACCTCACACAGGAGTGCCTCATACTCATTATGTTTATGCTTCTAATATGATCACCTCCTAATTACACAAGCACCGAGTACCCGTCATTCTCACCTCACTGTGTCTAAATCCTCTGTCCGGCCCTTTTTTGCATGTGTACACCCATGCACCAGTCTGACTACTCCCGATTACACAAGTGCCAAACAACTCAGCCTTTGCTCATGTCTGACGCCCCATGCTCTTCTCTTCACGTAACACGCCCAGTCTACCTCACGCCAACCTACGCTGATAGCTCCAAAATTGAATAGCCGAGTCAATTTACGAATGCAGAAACCCCTCCAACACTCATCCACATGAGCAGAATTTCTCCTATCTCCTTTGCACTGCACATGTGAATGTCGAAACCCCTCCATACACTCCTGTCTAATCTGTCTCTTATACCCCTATTTAAGGATTTTCTTACCCAAAAAATTTCACATGAGTATAAGATAGTAGATCAATTATAATTTTATTTCTTTAGTCTTCGTCATCTAAAAGCCTATGAATGTGCAATAAAGATTTATTGTAGGCTAATTACAATTTAATTTCATATATAATTATTCGAGTATTTTGTAATAAGATTTAATTAAACATAAAATTTAAAATTAAAAGGACGATAGGTATTTCAAACTCAAGACCTCATGTCATTGATATCTGATCTAGGCGAGATGAATTTCATATCAGAAGATTCGCTTTGTGATTTTTAATATAGCGGTTGTTTTAAAATTTGAAGACCCACGTGATGAATTTTAGTCTAGGTGGATGGTTTCAACTTTTAAAGATCTCTTGCAATTGAATCTTTAATCCTAGTGAGTTGAATTTTAAAATTTGAAGACCCTACTTAGCTAGTTGAATTTTAAAATTTGAAGACCCATTATGTATACTAAAATACAACTGTTGTAACATGTGGATATAAATTGATTTCCCCTTCTACTGACAAGGATCACTTTAGATGTTTGATTTCACCTAGTGTTGTAGGTTAAGTAATCTTTCTTTATTTCTATTTATTTTAAATTTTTCTTGTATTCAGATTTTCACAGCGCATGTTCTCTTCTCTTTGCAATATTCAGACATACCCTTACCAACTTGCTGAGTTCTCCCATTTTGGAGCTAGATACTCTCCATACTCCTTCATGTTTCCCTTTTCCTATTTTCTTACCAAACCATAGCACAACCTTGAGCCTAGTATCAGGTGTTGACATGTATACTTTTTTTTTCTTTCATTTTTTTTTCTTTAATCCTTCAATATGTTTATGTTTCAGATGTCAAACCTTAGGATGGAGAGCCTAAATTTTCACTAGGTATCTTCGGTGTGGACAGTCATCTGCTATTGAATATACATTTAATGACACTAACGGTAAACATGGCATATTTATCTACCTATTTATTTCATTATTCAGTATTTCTCCTTTTTACATTTCTTTTGTATATATGCATAGTTGAACAATCATCATCTCCTTAGTCAGTGCATAGTGATTCTACACAAATTTCATTTTAAGATGCCACTTCTGACACTATTACAGAGTTTGTTGTTTTACCTTCTCCCTTCTCAAATTTGCATTGGTTTATTGTAGATGATTTATTGCCAGGTGTTGCTTCTCATTTAGAAGACCACTAGTTGACAGATTTGTTAGATTAGGTATGCCTTGCAAGTACTTTTATAATTCTTTTATAGTTTTACATTTCTTTTATTATCCCTTCCTTTTATAATAGATCTAATATGTTTTACATTCAAGTTTAAAGCTAACATATTTTGCATCTATAGTACCTTCTCGAGCTCATAAATAATTTTGTTAATAGCAATTTAGTAGAGCTCGACAGATTGTTACTACACTACGACATCTAGTATTCGGAGTGGGCCTTGATGATTTATCATTTCTATATTTGGCTAGCTTCTATGTAGAGGATTATGCACTTTAAGACTTTACTGTAACTTCTAGACTCCAGAATGAGGCTTTAGAGACATGGGGGTACCTTTGCCGAGTTGTTTCTTTTGAATTGTATCAACTACATTTTGTCTCTCAGAAGTTAGCATTTGGAATTCTTGATGTCTTGGAGGATGGGATAAGAGCTTCTTGGGAGAGGATGAGGATAGCTCGCATGGATCTTAACTTTGGCCTTCAGACATTGGGGCACAACTAACAAGATATTTTATAGGAGCAATTTGAGCTTTTAGATATTTAAAAAGATTTCAGGGCTTTAAGATAGTGGGAGTGGGCTCTTTTGGAGAGACTATGAGGGCTACGAGCAGTGGCTTCTTATACTGAGGAGGTCTTTGCTTGGATAGCAACTGAGGTTGAGAGATTATAGCATGATTTATCATCATCCACCGAGGAGTTTGACTTGTTACATCATCTATTGGAGACTACTCATACTAAGCAAAAGATGTTATAAGATCAATTACTTGGAGTTAAACAACAGATAGGCAGCCTTCAGTCCAGACTTTGACAGCTTTTCTGGCTTCTTTCTTGCATATATACATGTATTATTTTATTTAATTTTCTCTCCTTTTTTATTTTATTAAATTGTTATATTTTTATACTTTAGTCTTTTATATTTATTTAAAAGTAGCCCAACGCTTAGATTTTATTGGCATATAAAGTGTTTAGAAGTTCAATCTTTTAGACTTGTTGAATTTATATTTATCTTCAATATATTAGGTGGATTGATGAAAATAGCTCGATCCTTTGATTTATAAGCATGCAAAATTTGTAAGGTTCATCACTTAGTCTTGGTGAACCATTATTTCATTTCAACCAATTAGGTTAATGAAAATAACTTGACCCTTAGATATGTGAGCATAAAAGATTTTAAAGGTTAGATCATTAAGCTTGTTGAACCATCGGATTTTAGCTAAACCCTTAGGTTTGTGAGCTTAAAAGAATTTTGGAGCTTCGGTCCTTTAACTTGTTGAACATGTTTTTACTTTTAACCATTTAGGTTGATGAAAATAGGTCAGCCCTTTTGTTTTTGAGGATAAAAGATTTTAAAGGTTAGGCCCTTAGGCCTATTAAACCAATGGGTCTTAGCTCAACCCATAGTATTATGAGCATGAAAAGCTTTTAGAGGTTCTATCCTTACACTTGTTGAACCTGCATTTTATTTGAACCATTTATATTGATGAAAATAGCTTAATCCTTAGATCTGTAAGCATAAAAGATTTTAAAATTTCGGACATTAGGTTTATTGAACCAATAGATCTTAGCTCAACCCTTATGTTTGTGAAATTGAAGGATTTTTAGAGGCTCTATCCTTAGACTCATTGAACATGTAGTTCATTTCAACCAGTAAGGTTGATGAAAATAGCTCAACCATTAGGTTTATGAGCATGAAATATTTTTAGAAGTTTTGTCCTTAGGCTTGTTAAACTTGTGGATTTAAGCTTGACCCTTAGGTTTACGAGCATAAAAAAATTTAGAATGATTTGGCCCTAAAATATGTTAAACTTATATTTCAATTCAACCATTTAGGTAAATGAAAATAGCTCCATCGTTTGGTTTATGAACATAAAATTTAAAGGTTTGGCTCTTAGGCATATTGAACCAATGGATCTTTTCTCGACCATTAAGTTTATGAGCAAGAAATATTTTTAAAGGTTTGGTCATAAGACTTGTTGAACATGTATTTCATTTCAACCATTTAGGTAGATGAAAATAAGTCGACACTTAGGTTTGTGAGGATAAAAGTTTTTAAAGGTTCGGCCCTTAAGCTTATTGAACCAATGGATCTTAGCTCAATGCAAAGTTTGTGAGGATAAAAAATTGTTAGGGATCAATCCTTAGATTTTTGAACCTGCATTTTGTTTGGACCATTTAGGTTGATAAAAACATCTTAATCCTTAAGTTTATGAGCATAACATATTTTAATGGTTTGGCCCTTAGGGCATCTCCAACCGAACGCTAAACGAGTGTATGGAGTCGTTCCGTCGCTCCAACCGAACGCGAAAATTTCCGCCATTTAATCGCAGGTGAACAATGCGATGCCAATATTGGCGTCGCACTGTTCACTCACGCCATTTTTTGCTCTCAACCGGAAAAACGCGAGAAGGGAGAGCGATCGTTACCTTCTCAAAAACACCTAAAATGGCATTCGATTGGAGCATCATCGCGCCATTTTGGAGTTTTGCGTTACTTTGACGTGAAAAATGAAGTTTTCGGTTGGAGAACTAAACGCTAAACGATTGTATGGAGTCGTTCCGTCGCTCCAACCGAACGCGAAAATTTCCGCCATTTAATCGCAGGTGAACAGTGCGACGCCAATATTGGCGTCGCACTGTTCACTCACGCCATTTTTTGCTCTCAACCGGAAAAACACGTGAAGGGAGAGCGATCGTTACCTTCTCAAAAACACCTAAAATGGCATTCAATTGGAGCATCACCGCGCCATTTTGGAGTTTTGCGTTACTTTGACGTGAAAAATGAAGTTTTCGGTTGGAGATGCCCTTAGGCCTTTTGAACAATGGATTTTAGCTCGACTCTTATGTTTGCAAGCATGAAAGATTTTTATTTGTTCGATCCTTAGACTTGTTAAACAGCTCGACCCTTAAGTTTATGAGCATGAAAACTTTATAAAGTTCGGCCCTTAGGCTTGTTAAAACTTTTTATTTTATTTCTCAACTTTTTAGATAGTTTATGAAAATATAGTTAGACCCATTGGTTTGTGAGTGATGCAATTTTAGTAGTTAGCTATAATGATGGATAATTTAGTTAATAAGCAGTTTCATAATTCCCTTACTTTATTTGGTAAAGGGGTATTTCAATATCTTGTATTTTTGGAGGGAGTTGAATTTATCTCCTTTCTTGTAGGAAAATATAAAAATTCTTTTTTCTTTTAAAGGGGGTTTATATTTGTTGGTACAATTGCATGAAAATTTTCATAAATAACATCTTTTCTGGCTAAGTAGTTATTTGTCATATTTCTTCAAATATTGACCATTTATTAGTGGCATGGGCCTTTGACCTTTTAGGTCTATGAGTTGATAGGCTATTCCTACATACACTTTTTTAATGGTGAAGAGTCCTTCCCATATTGACTAAAATTTACTGCCAAGGCAACTATGAGGGATTATGTCTTTAGTGAAAAAGAAAGAGTTCAGCTTTTTTAAAACTTCTAGGACGAACCATTCGATCATGTTTTCTACTCAGCCTTGCCTTGTAGGATTCTAGACTTTATTGTGCTTGAAGTCGAACTTCATCAAGAGCTTCAAGTTCTTTAAGTTACAAAATATCATTTTCTTCTTTAATTAATTTATTTTGAATAGCAATACGAAGAGATGACAACTCAACCTCGAGAGGTAATATTGCCTCAACTTCGAAAACCAACGAATATGGGATGGCTTATATTGTAATTTTATAATTGGTACGATATGCCAAAAAAGATTCTGTCAACTTATCATCCCATTCTCTTTTATTTTTAGAAAGATTTTGATTGAGAAATTTTACCAATATGTTGTTAAAAGCTTCAGCTAAACCATTGGCTCTTGATTTTTACATCAAAGAATAGCACCAATCTATTTTATGTCACTCAATAAATTTATAAATTTTAGCACTTTTAAAGGTTATACCATTGTAAGATACGACTCGACATAGTACCTCAAATCGATAGATAATATTATCTCAAAAAAATTTCATCACATTATCTAATTTATCTTCCTTCAAAGGAATTGCTTCAGCCCATTTTGAGTAGTTAGTAGCAGCAAAAATGAATCGATGTCCTAAAGATGATGTTGGTTCTCTAGGACCTATTATATCGATACCCTAATTTTTAAAAGGTTGTGATGCTACCATTGGATGTAGCGAATTGGGAGGCCAATGAATAATATCTTCATGCACTAAACATTGATGGTATTTCTTAGAAAGATCGATGCAATCTTGAACCATACTTGGCCAATTGTATCATATACATTCAATTTTGATTTTCATTTTTGGATAAGATTTGGGTGCACCACACAATCCTTCATGAACTTAACTTAGAACTTTTTAAGATTCCTCAAGACTCAAATATAGTAGCCACATTTGATTAAATGATCTACGATATAATGTATCATTCATGAAAGCATACCTTAATGCTATTCATAAAATTTGTATATCCGCACATTTATTTTTCGCCAATTTCCCTTCCTTGAAGTATTTGATGAATGAATCTCTCCAATCATTTTCAATAGATATAACTAGGCTTTCTTGCATTTCTTTTCCTTCATCATCTTGTAATGATGCTTTGCCATTCAATGCATATAATTCTAGTGAAAGTGACTTTAGGAATTTGTTGTAAGAGTTTTAGAGCATACTCATGATATGAGAATAATTCAAACAAGTTGATTTTGAAAATGCCTATCATTTATTTAATTATGAACTGAATATATATATATATATATATATATATATATATATATATATATATATATATATATATATATATATATATATATATATATATATATATATATATATATATATATATATATATATATATTTAAATTTTCATGTTAATCGTCAGTTGAAGACCCACTATTAAGGCATCATATTCAACCTTATTTTTAGTGCAAGGCTCTATTAGTCCATATAAATATCAGAGTATCCCTTTTTGTAACGTACTAAATATAACGTCAATGACCACTTGAAGTGTCAAAAATTTATGTGGCATGAGTGGTTTTATTGATGAAGCTCGATCAAAATAGAGCTCCAAATCTTATATATTTTCTTTTTCTTTCACTTTAAATATTCACACATCTGTAACTCATCATTAAGTGGAGAATCTACATGTAAAGGACGGATAGCTAAAAAATCAGTTAGAGCATGTCCGTTCACCACCTTTGTGGCATATTTATTATGTCAAATTACATCATTAAGACAACCCATTTTACTAGACAAATAGTTAAAATGGGTCTAGTCATTAGAAATATTAATAGATCCATTTTAGATATTAAAGTGATTTTATAGGATATCATATAATGCAGAGTTTTTTAGCGGTAAAGATTAATGCTAAGAATTGATTTTCAATTGGTGAATATTTCAATTCTGCCCGTATTAACCATCAACTGATATAATAAAAGTCATTTTCTTTGTCATTTTTGATTATTTATGTAATAGCAGCTTTGCTCATATCGTCCGGGCCGATTGGAAATCGTCCCTGGACGATCAGTTCAAATTTTGTCCCAGATCATATACAGAAGCTACAGGATGATTTTCCTGTAGGGATCGTCCGGGCCGATTGGAAATCGTCTCGGGACGATCAGAGCATTTCAAAAGTCAGAGAATATGGGTTTTTATCGTCCAAGGAAATTAATTATCGTCCTGAGAAATCGTCCCAGGACGATGTCATTTTGTTCAGATCGGCCGGGCCGATCTCAAGTGGATATAAGGAAAAATTAGTCGTTTTGAAGAGAGAAAAATCAAATAAATATCTTAAATTTCTGAGGAGAGAGAAAGTCGAGAGAAAAGAGGAAAAAGTTAATTTTTGGGCGACGCCGGTCCGTTTTCGTCCGTCGAGACAGTTCAAGAAAGTGGTGTACGCAAGGTAAGGCACATTCTGCCTTTCTCAATTTTCAGAACGGTGAAGTTTGAACGATTATTCTGTCCGGATTTTGTTTTCATTAGCGAATTTCGTCCGTATTTTCCGATTGGTTCTGTTTTTACCGCGTAACTTTTGGTATGTTTTTGAGGTGCCGAGTGTGCACGTTTTGATTATTTTATGGAGAATTTTTATCGGATAGTTTTGATTCGACGGTGTTTTATTTTGACTGTAATTTTTAATGAAGTCTGAAATTGTCTGGGCAGTAGAATAAAAGTCTTATAATGTTGTTGTGAATATTTTGTGTAATTTGGAAATTTGTGAAATTAGGAATTTTTGTGTAAATTCCGTATACTACCGTTATGCCGCTGGATTTTCGTACGATTTCTGAAATGGTCCGGATTTGTTCTTAAATGATATGATATGATTGTGTGCTATGAAAAGAGAGTTATAAGGGGTCGGGATCCTGTGAGATCCTGTCTGTGTCAGGGAAATCTGAAAATCTGAAATGAGCTCTGAAATTTGAAAACAAGTTCTGTTCCGGATCCGATGATAAGATTATGTTCTGGTGCTATAAGCACATTTGTTCTAGTGCCATGAGCACAAAGGGAGGCATAAGGGGCCAGAATCTGAGAGATTCTGTCAGTGTCTGGGAAGGGAGGCATAAGGGGCCAGAATTCGTTGAGATTCTGTCTGTGTCAGGGAATCTGTTCTGTATTTTGATATGTTCTGTATTGATATAATTTCTGATTTTCGTACGATTCTGATTTGATCTGATCTGATACGATTCTGATCTGTTATATTCTGATTTGATCTGATCTGTATAATTCAAGTTTTAGAATTATGATTTATGTGATATTTGTTCTGTTCTGATTTGGCATATGATTCTATTGATCTAATCTCTGTACGGATTTTGTTTGATATGTTTGATGTGAACTCTGAGGATTTTGATTGGAGATTTGATGTCTTGCTAAGCTGTTGTGCTCATCCTTGTTTTCTGCGTGGTTTTCAGGTTCTGAGAAAGGGAAGGAAGTCTTAGACTAGAAGTTCAGAGTCTGATCAATTATAGGTATTTTGTACTGTTGATTTTTGTACAGTCATGGCTTTCTATTCTGTTTTTCTTTCTGTCTGAAAGTCATGATTTATATTTGTATATGATTCTCTTTTTTATGAAGAAAAAGATATATGATCTGTTCCACTTTAATTGATGTTTATAGTTGCTCTGTGTGTCTGTTTCTGTGTGTAAATGTTTGGAAGAAAGTTCTGAAACAAATTCCAAAGTCAGATCCTAAAATCAGTTCAGTCGGTTTGAGTTTGGCCACGACCTGATGCGAGCGGGATTCGTCCCGGTCGGGTTGGTTCGTGACAAGCTTTAGTGGTATCACAGCAATGGTTTTGGAATTTGGAATTTGGATTGTGAGACAGAGCTATAGGAAGTGATCTGAGTCTGTCTGGGGTAGTTTTGGTCTACTTGGATTTTTATTGTGTTGTTTTTGTAATTAGTTTCCGGATTTTCTGGATTTTCTGTATGGATCTGCCAGACCCCGACATGACAGACGGTCAGAGTGTCAGTCAGGCAGCACCAGTGGGTAGTACAGCCCCAGTGGTTGGTGCAGATACACTTTTCCAGTTTGCTTCATTGGTTGCTCAGATAATAAGCGAGACTCACAGTAGAGCCTCTACTGTTCGATCTGAGGATATTGACAGACATCTTCAGATGTTTTTGAGATTGAAGCCACCGAGGTTTGAGGGCGCTGTTGAGCCCAGAGCAGCTGAGGAGTGGCTGAGGAGGTTAGAGAAGACTTTTGACGGCATGCAGTGTCCTTCAGACAGGAAAGTACCTTTGGCAATTTTTCTGTTAGATGGGGAAGCAGAACACTGGTGGGTAGGCCAGCAGGAAACGAAATTTCAGGGCAGATTGAACTCTTTGATTTTTTGGGAAGAATTTTCTGAGGTATTTCGATCTTGGTTTGTTCCCCCTTCTGCACGACAGCAGATGCAGGAGAGTTTTCTGAGGATGGTTCAAGGGAGCATGATGGTGATGCAGTACGAGGCAGAGTTTACTGCCTTAGCTCGATATGCTCCGCAGCTGGTGAGTACTTCTACTGAAAAGTGCTATCATTTTCTGAGAGGACTACGAGACAGTCTGAGACTGCCCCTTGTACCATTTCACATTTCTAATTTTTCTGAGCTTGTGAAGAGAGCTCGTCTGATAGAGAACGATCTGATGGCTACTCAGCAGCGGTGGACTGCGAGTAGGAAGAGGTTTGGAGGTGATTCGAGTAGTAGTTCCTCTAGCAAGAGGAGATTTATTTCTGGTTCTGGAGACTCCAGGAGGAGTGGACAGTCAGGATTTTCTGGTACTACTACGACCAGTTCTGGATCTATTAGTGGGGCACCTGTGTGCCAGAGTTGTGGACGACGGCATTTTGACCAGTGCTTCAGGATGACTGGTCAGTGTTTCAGATGTGGTCAGCGAGGACATCGAATTGCAGAGTGTCCACAGGCTGGATTTGATCGACGATCTGAGAGCTTTGTTAGACCTGCCGGTTCAGCAGGAAGATCGAGGACTATTCCTCCACACCCAGTGACTGAAGGATTTTCTGGTAGAGGTGGTGGTTCTAGTTCTGTGCCACGGAGATCACCTACTGTTCAGAGGGAGCCTAATAGTTCTGTAGCTTCAGCTCCAGCTCCTGTTCAGCCACGAGTGTACAGTCTGAGTTAGCAGGAGGCTCGAGATGCTCCAGATGTAGTGACAGGTACAATTTATATTTCTGATCAGCCCTGTCGTGTTTTATTTGATTCTGGAGTCAGTCACTCGTTTCTTTCTGAGCGTTGTTTTGATGCTTTGCATCTGGATTCGATTTTACTTCTGGTTTCTCTTTCTGTGATTTTGCCGGCTGGAAGTAATTTGATTGCTCAGAAGTTTTGTTTTTGTGAGATTGATATTGCTGGCAAGAAATGGAAATCGAGTTTGATTTTGTTGCCGATTTCTTCGTACGATGTGATTTTGGGCATGGATTGACTGAATCTGTATGAGGCTCAGATTGACTGTTTGAAGAAGCAAGTGAGCTTGCTTATGTCAGGAGAGAGATGTGTATTCCAAGGCTTACGAGGTGTTCTCTCTTGTCTGATTTCTGTATTGGAAGTGAGAAGGATGTAGAAGAAGGGTTGTTAGGTATTTTTGGCTTCAGTTTCTGATATCCCAGTAGTATGAGAGTTTGTAGATGTATTTCCTGAGGAGTTGGTTAGTTTACCTCCGGATAGAGATGTGGAATTCTCTATTGATATTTTTCCGGGTACAGCTCCAATATCAAAAGCTCCGTACAGGATGGCACTAAAAGAACTTTCTGAATTGAAAGTTCAGCTTCAGGAATTGGTGGATAGAGGATTCGTTCGTCCTAGTGTTTCTCCTTGGGGAGCACCTGTTTTGTTTGTGAAGAAGAAGGACAGAACACTCCGAATGTGTGTTGACTACAGAGATTTGAATAAAGTCACAATCAAGAACAAATATTCCTTACCACGGATTGATGACTTGTTTGACCAGCTTTCTGGTTCTTCTGTGTTTTTGAAGATTGATTTGAGATCTGGATATTATCAGGTGAAGTTGAAGGAAGCTGATGTGTTAAAGACAGCTTTCAGTACACGGTATGGACACTACGAGTTCTTGGTTATGCCTTTTGGGGTAACCAATGCACCTGCTACTTTTATGGATCTGATGAACAGAGTGTTCAAGGAGTATCTGGATTAGTTTGTGATCGTCTTCATCGACGATATTCTGGTGTATTCTGCTTCTGAGGATGATCAAGCCAGATATTTGAGCATTGTGTTGGAGACTCTGAGACGGCATCAGTTGTATGCTAAGTTCTCCAAGTGTGAATTCTGGCTGAAGAGCATTTCTTTTCTGTGGCATGTGATTAGCGGTGAAGGTATTTCTGTTGATCCCCAGAAAATTTAGGCTGTTGCGAATTGGCTAAGGCCTACTACGGTATTAAAGGTACGTAGTTTCTTAGGCATGGCTGGATACTACAGGAAGTTTGTGAAAGAATTTTCTCAGATTGCTACGCCTCTGACGAGACTAACTCAAAAGTTAGTAGTTTTTGTTTGGACACCGAAGTGTGAGGCTAGTTTTCAGAGATTGAAGGATTGTCTAACTTCAGCTCTAGTGCTAGTACTATCGTCAGGTACGGAAGGATTTCAAGTATTCAGTGATGCTTCACTGAAAGGTTTGGGATGTGTGTTGCATCAGCATGGTAAGGTAATTGCTTATGCTTCGAGACAATTAAAACCACATGAAAAGAATTACCCGACACATGATTTGGAATTAGCTGCAGTTGTTTTTGCTTTGAAGATTTGGCGTCATTATCTGTATGGTGTTAGATGTGAGATCTTTACGGATCACAAGAGTTTGAAGTACATTTTCACTCAGAAGGATCTGAATTTGAGGCAAAGAATGTGGCTTGAGTTGATAAAAGACTACGATCTGACGATTCAGTATCAGCCTGGTAAGGCTAATGTGGTAGCGGATGCTCTGAGCAGGAAATCTTCTGGATTATCAGGTATTCAGCTCACTTCTGATGAGTATCTGATACGAGATATGGAAAGACTACAGTTAGAGGTGATTTCCTCTACTGGTGCGGATTCTGGAGTTTTGACTCAATTAAGCATTCAGTCTTCTTTGGAAGACAGGATTCAGGAAGCCCAGAAGTTAGATTCTGATTATTCGACGTTGATTGTTCAGATTGAAGCTGGTAAGAAACCTGAACTCTGAGTTTCTGATTCTGGTACTATTTTCTGCAAGAACAGATTGTGGATTCCTGTGTTTGGAGATCTGAGGAAAGAGATTTTGTATGAATCTCATCATTTAAGCTATATTGTTCATCCGGGAAGTGGCAAGATGTACGAAGATATGAAGAGTTTGTTCTGGTGGCCGGGAATGAAAAAGGATTTAGCAGATTTTGTTGCTAGATACGAGGCCTGTAAGTTGGTGAAGGCAGAGCATCAACGACCAGGAAGACTTTTGCAGTCGTTGCTTATCCCTGAGTGAAAGTGGGAGGAGGTAACGATGGACTTTGCTATGGGTTTTCCTCGATCAAGGCAAATGTGATTAGCGGTGAGGTAACGATGGACTTTACTATTTGGGTGATTGTGAATCGATTGACGAAGTCTGCTCATTTTCTTCCGATCAGGCAAACCGATCCGGTGGATCGATTGGCACAGGTATATGTGAAAGAGATTGTCAGATTACATGGTGTGCCTAAGGTGATTGTTTCTGATCGAGATGGACGGTTTACTTACAGACTTTGGAAGGGTATTCAACAAGGTTTGAGTACGAAGTTACATTTCAATACAGCTTTTCATCCGCAGACTGACGGACAGTCTGAAAGGACTATTCAAGTACTGGAAGATCTGTTGAGACTATGTGTTTTAGATTTTAGAGGAAGCTGGGAAGATCATATTCCTCTTATAGAGTTTGCTTACAATAACAGTTTTCAGTCTAGTATTGGTATGACACCTTATGAAGCTCTGTATGGCCGGAAGTGTAGAACTCTTTTAACTCTGACTGAGGTTGGAGATAGACAGGAGATGGGTGCCACTTTTGTAGAGGAAACTGTTAAGAAAGTCAATTTGATAAAAGAAAAGATTGAAAGCTACACAAGATCGACAGCAGAAATATTATAATCAGAAGCACATGTTTGTTGAATTTCAAGTTGGTGACTTTGTGTATGTCAAAGTTAGTCCAATGAAGGGTGTGAGCAGATTTGGCAGAGTGAGTAAGCTCAGTCCAAGGTATGTTGGACCTTTTGAAATCCTTGAAAGGATTGGTAAATCTGCTTATCGGCTGTTGTTATCTAATCAGATGTCTGATATTCATAATGTGTTCCACGTATCTACTTTGAGAAAGTGGATATCTGACTCTGGAAAGAAAGTGTCTGCTGATGAGTTTGAGATTCAGGAGAATCTGGGATATAAAGAAGAACCCGAGTTGATTCTAGCTTACGATGTTCGTAAGTTGAGAAGTAAACAGATTCCAATGGTTAAGGTGCAGTGGAAGCACCAAATTGCACGAGAAGCGACTTGGGAGAAAGAGTCGGACATGAGGAAGTCGTATCCGTATTTGTTTTGACCGAATTTTGATTGGACAATGTCGAGGAAAACATTTTTTTTTAGTTTGGGAGATTGTAATAGCAGCTTTGCTCATATCGTCCGGGCCGATTGGAAAGCGTCCCGGGATGATCAGTTCAAATTTTGTCCCAGATCATGTACAGAAGCTACAGGATGATTTTACCATAGGAATCGTCCCGGGACGAGCAGAGCATTTCAAAAGTCAGAGAATAAGGGTTTTTATCGTCCAAGGAAATTAATTATCGTCCTGAGAAATCGTCCCAAGACGATGTCATTTTGTTCAGATCGGCCAGGACGATCGTGCGATCGGCCGGGCCGATCTCAAGTGGATATAAGGAAAAATCTGTCGTTTTGAAGAGAGAGAAAAATCAAATAAATATCTTAAATTTTTTAGGAGAGAGAAAGTCGAGAGAAAAGAGAAAAAAGTGGATTTTTGGGTGACGCCGGTCCGTTTTCGTCCGTCGAGACAGTTCAAGAAAGTGGTGTACGCAAGGTAAGGCACATTCCGCCTTTCTCAATTTTCAGAACGGTGAAGTTTGAACGATTATTCTGTCCGGATTTCGTTTTCGTTAGCGAATTTCGTCCGTATTTTCCGATTGGTTCAGTTTTTACCGCGTAACTTTTGGTATATTTTTGAGGTGCCGAGTTTGCACGTTTTGATTATTTTCTGGAGAATTTTTACCGGATAATTTTGATTCGGCGGTGTTTTATTTTGACTGTAATTTCTGATGAAGTCTGAAATTGTCTCGGCAGTAGAATAAAAGTCTTGTAATGTTGTTGTGAATATTCTGTGCTAATTTGGTAATTTGTGAATTTATGAATTTTTGTGTAAATTCCGTATACTGCCGTTATGCTGCTGGATTTTCGTACGATTTCTGAAATGATCCGGATTTATTCTGAAATGATATGATATGATTGTGTGCTATGAAAAGGAAGTTATAAGGGGTCGGGATCCTGTGAGATCCTGTCTGTGTCAGGGAAATCTGAAAATCTGAAATGAGCTCTGAAATCTGAAAACAAGTTCTGTTCCGGATCCGATGATAATATTATGTTCTGGTATTATAAACACATCTGTTCTGGTGCCATGAGCACAAAAGGAGGCATAAGGGGCCAGAATCCGAGAGATTCTGTTAGTGTCTGGGAAGGGAGGCATAAGGGGCCAGAATCTGTTGAGATTCTGTCTATGTCAGGGAATCTGTTCTGTATTTTGATATGTTCTGTATTGATATAATTTCTAATTTCCGTACGATTCTGATTTGATCTGATTTGATACGATTCTGATCTGTTCTATTCTGATTTGATCTGATCTATATAATTCAAGTTTTGGAATTATGATTTCTGTGATATTTGTTCTGTTCTGATTTGGCATATGATTCTATTGATCTGATCTCTGTACGGATTTTGTTTGATATGTTTGATGTGGACTCTGAGGATTTTGATTGGAGGTTTGATGTTTGATGTGGACTCTGAGGATTTTGATTGGAGGTTTGATGTCTTGCTGAGTTGTTGTAGCTCATCCTTATTTTCTGCGTGATTTTCAGGTTCTGGGAAAGGGAAGGAAGTCTTAGACTAGAAGTTCAGAGTCTGATCAGATATAGGTATTTTGTATTGTTGATTTTTGTACAGTCATGGCTTTCTGTTCTGTTTTTCTTTCTGTCTGAAAGCCATGATCTGTATTTGTATATGATTCTCTTTTTGAGGAAGAAAAAGATATATGATCTGTTCCGCTGCAATTGATGTTTATAGTTGCTCTGTGTGTCTGTTCCTGTGTGTAAATGTTTGGAAGAAAGTTCTGAAACAAATTCCAAAGCCAGATCCTGGAATCAGTTCAGTCAGTTTAAGTTTGGCCACAACCCGATGCGAGCGGGATTCGTCCCGGTCGGGTTGGGTCGTGACAATTTATACTAGCAATGTTCGAGTGATTCTTCAAGAGCTAATATATATAAAATTAGGGTTTACCCAGAATAGGGGAAGAGGATTAGAGGATGCAGCAAAAATTATTTTGTGCTATCAAATACTTAAAAGACAAGCATCATCCCATATAAAATATATATTTTCTTTATTAGAGGTGCAAATGGTTGACATCTATCTGAATGGTAACATATAAATCTACGAATGTATGCCAATCTACCTTGGATTGAACGAGGTTGTTTTAAAGTTTTTGGAGATGACATTTATATAATTGCTTTAATTTTAGAGGGGTCAATTTTGATTCCCCTATAACATACAATAAATCCAATAAATTTTATGAATTTAACATAGAAAGCACATTTTAATGGATAGGTAAAATAACGAATCAAAATCTCATAAAGAAAAGAAAAATTAATAAGGGATAAAACTATAATTCAAAAGTACATCGGCTCCATCGATGAATATCAACAACCTCCAAGATGACCTGTCAGGCTAGAGAAATACGTGACTGATTTATATATTGACTTAGAATAAGAAAAGAAAGAGAGTATTCCAATCGAGATTTGCCAAATCATAAATAAACGAGGTGGAAAGGCTGCGAGAGGATGCAATACACCTCTTTCTACCCATAAAGCTAATGTAAAAATAGCCTTCTAACAAAGTATATTATACAACAACACCTTTCTCTGATTTGGATAAAGAATTACATTTTCCCGACGAAAAAAGTTATCATAAGGGTAAGAAGATTCTTAAATAAAAATGCCTAAAACTTGGAAGCAATTCGGATTCAAAGGAAGTTTAAGGTATGGAAGCTTCAAAGAACTGTCAAGCAGAAGCTAGTTCATCTTCAGAGGTGACACAAATCCAAGTGAGAAATAGAAAGCAAGTTCCTCCACCTCAAAATAAAATAAAGAAAAAGAAGAACAACATTCAACCCAATGAAGCTAATATTCAACAAGATCCCTTAAACCCAAAGCAACTAGTGTAAATGTGAATTAAAATATATTATCCCATCTTCACAACTTACATGTATTACAGAGTATCTATGACACCCTTCTTATGTCTAGGAACCTTTGGGAAATACTAATCAAGGCTTTGTAGAATCCTGAACAATAAGAGGAGTTCTTTGTTAAGCAAAGCATGAAAGAAACTTTGTCTATGCGAAATATTGATACAATCACTTTCTGCAATAATGATCGTCACCTATGAATTATAGATCATAATCGACCTTTATATATTACTGCAAAGAGTAATAATGTCGAAATAAATAAAATTTTGATCAGTTCAAGTTCCTCTGTTAATTTAATGAGGCTCAGAATGCTCGAAGTATTGGCCTTGAACATCTAGTATTTAAACAGAAAAACGATGTTTTTGTAAGGATTTAACAAATAAGGTCAAAGAACCACGAGATCCTTTGTATTGCCTTTGAAGTTTAGGGAACTCAATACAGAGGCGACATTTCATATAATTGATTCCAACACATCATACAAGGAACTTCTTGGAAGATCATGGCTCTACGAGTATGGTATAATGCCTTAAATACTTCATCAATGTATGAAATACAATTGAGATAATGAAGAACATCGCATTGATGGTGATGAACAACCATTCTTGGTACATGAAATCAAGATCTACGATGATGCGAACTACTTTAGAGCATAAAAGCCAAAAGGTAGATAGCTTCCGAGAGTTCAGACCTCTACGCTGGATAAAACAATGTTGAAATATAAAGGCAAGAATAAATTGAAGAAAATTTGCTCAATGCCTCACCTCGATAGTGATACCAAAAAGGATGAAAATATCTCAGTAACTTTTAAACCCTTAATCATAAGGAAAAGGAGTCAAATATCAGCCATCTCTTTTAATTACAAAGCTAATCATGCAAACAAGGGATGATATTCAAGCAAACCGAGTATTGACGAAGAAGAAGAATTCCTTTATCAACCTAATGGTACTACAAAATCTAAGGAGGAAGGGGACCCAAGACCAAATTTCATATCTAAGAATTAGAATAAAGTATCAATTTTGATTATAAGGGTATCTGAAAATCAAATATCTATAAATATCATCAAAATAGTACCTACGTCAGCGGTGCATTCCAAAACATTGTCTACATCATCAAATACAAAGAAAGAAATATTAAAAAGTCCTCCGAAGCATAAGCAGTGTATTACAGACAGTCGTTCATGCGATATCAAAACCCGCTCAAACTGAGCGAGTTTGAAATTTTGTTGTGCAAAAAAAATGCAAATTAGCCTATGTGCGCGATGGTTTCGCGAAATTTGAGCTTATAAGTGCTCCCTTCGTCTTCGTTCTTCCCATGCGTGATGGTTTCGCTGAATCGAATCTCTCTCCCTCTCGCGAAGCCGAACCCTTCATTCCCAGCTACCTATTTTCTCTGCCTCCTTTATTGTTGATCGACTTCACTCTTTTGACGGCATCCCTTTCCGATCGAATTGGAAGATACGACACTTTGATCGGAGGCCAGACGAAAGTTCGCTGACTGGGAAACCCTAGTCGCAAGCCTCTTTGCCACCTTCGTTGCTGGTCAGTTTCGCCCTGTCGACGCCATTCCCTTCCTGATCGGAACAAAAGTTAGAACATTTTTTTCGCAAGCAACATGGGAGCCCGCATGCTGTAAAGGTAACTTTGTACCTTCTGCGAGCTTATTCTTCCAAATCCTGTAAAATCGCCGAACTATAGGACTGAAAAAAATTATAGGCCATTTAGTTTCCTCATTTACAGGTAGGTGCAACTTGCAGGTCCTTCGTCTGTTGTTTCGATGGAGTGATTCATCATTTTTTTTTTAATCAAGAGATTTGAAATTTATTTTCTTTTTTTATCATTGGTGAATTTGTTGCAGTATTCAATTATCTTGTTTCTTTTTTGGGGAAACTTAATATTTTAGTTTCAGCAATTTTTTGTCAGCAATCATGTATAGAATTGAAACCCTTTGTCTTTATTACTTTTTATATATAAGAAAAAAGGACTGAGCCTTGGTTTTCTTGTATGATTTGAAAATTACTTGCTCTTAATTTTCCCTGCTTATTGAGTTTTAATACTACTACCTTGGCATTGCAGCATGACTCAATTGCTCCGGTTTGTTTATTTGTATCGTTTTGAAGCCCTTGTTGCCATTTAGTTTGCTTGTTAAGTTTGTTTTCTTTTATATTTCATAGGTGATTTATTATAATTTCTTTTGTTCAGTTATCATGCCATTACTTATATTTAATATGCCATGTACTTACTGTTCATTCATATCTTCATCATGCCATTACTTATATTTAATATGCCATGTACTTACTGTTCATTCATATCTTTAAGTAGTTTTTTAATCCAGAACCTCAATACAATTACACAATGCAATTATTAGATATTCTGTGATCAAAATGGTTGCTGAAGTATGAGACTTCCTGCTCAGCATGTTCTTAATCAAGCAATGTCTTTCTTTGTTGCATAAATGTTTTTGTTCGTAACGCCAGAATGCCTATGATTATGATTTTATCAGGCAAATCCTTATACAGTGATATTGTTTTTCATAGGCTGTAGATTCTGCTCTTTCAGAGGCTCTTTTATAAATTTTATCGACTAAAAACCTCATATTACTGCATAAGGTTTGCCTTTTGTTGTTTACGTTTTATTTTCTGAGGTGCTTTGTTCATCTTCAGCTTTGTTGACAGCAACCATGTTAAGTTTGCATTATTGTTTTCTTGTGTTTCTAGCAAAGTTATTAATCAATCCGAAAATTGTATTACATTTAATCTGTTTGGAGAATGGGATGTTTCGTTATCACATAACTTCTTTTATTATACATAGAATTCTTATTGCTTGCATTGAACTGTAATGTTGTATGGTATTGGTGTTTGCATCCAGTATTTAGGTGAAATTCAGTACAACTTACAAAATTCAGAACTTCTATTTCTTACTAAGACGGTCGAGACATTGGAAGATGTTGTTGAACTACATGAAATTCAAAAATATAATGATGTGCTGAAAGTAATTTATATTGCAATTAGTATTGTATGTGTACTATTGCAGCAGATTCACAAAGAAAAAAAAATATGATCCTCAACGAAATATACAACTTGACACATATCATTCTAGGTTATATAACGGACGTGATTCTGACTGTGTTGACATGGTACGCATGAGGTGAGCGCCTTTTTTCAAATTATGTGATTTAATGCGTACACGAGGATTGTTGTTAGACACAATGAATGTTAAAATCGAGGAATAAGTTGCTATATTATTACATACACTCAAGCATAGTGTTCGTAACCGAGTCATCCGATTTAACTTTCATAGCTATGGTGAAACTGTTAGTAGGTACTTCGAAGCTGTATTGCATGCTGTAGGGGAGTTACGCCATGAGTATATCAAGCCTCCACTTCCTGAAACTCCATATATGATTAAATCAATTAATTGGTTCATGCCATTTTTCAATATATAATCAATCTTTATTCAACTTGCACGTTCTCTCTTTTATTACAGTATCCTAAATATATTTTGTCTCAAATTTAGGATTATATCGGCGCGATAGATGGAACTCATATTAAAGCTAGGGTTCCAAAGAAGAACGAAGCCGCATTTAGAGGAAGAAAATCATACCCAACACAAAATGTTTTAGCTGCAGTTGACTTTGATTTGAGGTTCACATACATGTTTATTGGTTGGGAAGGTTCTGCTCATGACGCAGTAGTACTAAAAAATGCATTAGAAAGATCATATAGTTTACGTGTCCCAACAGGAAAATATTATCTGGCTGATGGTGGCTACTCCACACGAAATAGTTTTATTTCCTCATATCGTGCCACAAAATATCACTTGAAGGAGTTCAGTTCTATTCAACCTATAAATTCTAACAAACTTTTTAATCTATGTCATTCCTCATTACACACAACTGTTAAGCGTGCATTTGCTTTCTTGAGGAACCGTTTCTCAATTATAAAATGTTAACCCTACTTTCCTCTTCAAACTCAAGTTGAAATTGTGCTTGTCTGTTATATATTGCATAATTGGATAGTTACAGAAGGTGACGATAATTTTATTCAACCTGAGAATGAATGTGCTAGGAGAAGTCGTTGAAGAAGAGGAGATCAAGCTGATGTAGATGATTCTCGAAAATGGCTAGATAAAAGAGAGGAAATTGTTCAATTCATCCGGACTCGCATGCAAAATGATGGCTACTAAATTTGTTGATTTCTTTTTTATGAATTTAACTATAATTAACTAATTTCTACTTTGTGGTTTTTTTTATTATATTGGTTAAGGTTGAATCATATGGATTTGCAGCTTTCATGGTGATTATTGGGGGAAAAGTCTTGTTCATGTACTTATATTTTCTTAAATTATTTTGAATAAAGGTTCAGAAACAATAAAGGATCTAAAGCTTTCTTCTTTGAATCCTTTTCCATCTATCTTTTTAGGATGATAGTATTTACTTGTTATTTCTTCTGATCCATTTTGAGTGTATCTTGCTGAAAGTCTCATGAAAAGTCTCGGTGCAAGGAATTGGAAGACATTTGAGGAGCTATGTGAAGCCATTTTTTGCTTACTTATCTCAAACTTTCAATTTCTATATTTGTTTTTTTGTGAATCTAAAATCTTTATATTAATTATTGCATATTTTAATAATTATATGATTTTTAATATATATTTTGGGTTTACTGCTCTAGATTGGAATTTAAATATTTTTAGCTGGCAAGCATAAAGAATCAAGTAGTTGTGTGAGGCCAGTTGTGCTCTTGACTTAACTTTTGAGGCAAAGAAGTTTCTGACTTGCCTAATTGTTAAGTCTTGTAGAATGCTGAAATGGTTTGTTAATCTATTTTTGAAGTCGCTGATGTGATTGAATGAGTTATAATTTTCATGGGTCTTCTTATATTTCATTGTTGCTTGAATCATTTGATTTATTGCAAAGAAAGATTCCTAATTGATGGTGTTTGTTCATTTGTTTTATCTTTTTGAGTGAAGGGTCTTTTTACAATGAAACTGGAGACATTCTAGGGGATTTTTTTATTCTCTAATGAAATTCAAGTGAATTTAATAGTTTGTCTTTGCATTTTAATTTTAATTTATACTTTATTGTTTTGCTTGAATTTTCATTTGATTTTATTTGCTTAATTCAAAAAATTTCATAATTCAGTTGGCAAGAATGATGAATCAATTAGATGTGTGAGGCTGTTAGTCTCATGAACTGAACCTTTGAGGCATAGAATATTGTTTCTAACTATGTTGAGGCATAGAATATTTAAAACAATCTTCGTATGCATCTCTGCAGTTAAGTTGGTATGAGAAGTTACATTATAGTGATAAATTTATGCTCTATCTTTTAGAGAAATTAGCTCATGAAGCGTCTATAGTTTGGTTTTATATTGCAACATAGCAATGTTGGCCCACGATCCAGATAAATGTTGCTACATTCAGACTTGATTACAGGCGTTAATTGTGAAGCATGATGTTGCTCGCTTGGTAGGAATAGTCATTGTCAATTTACTAAGGATATGAAAGTAAAGAAGAAAAAAGTAGATGTATAATCTGAAGCTTAATTTTTTTTTCCTCATTTCGATCTATTTTCTAGCAGCCTACAATGGATGGTACTACTTCATATCAATTATACTATAGTTCCGTAGTACTAGTGACCGTTAAAGTTGTCTTTTGTAGTTTTAGTTACACTGCCACTTTAAGCTGCTTTGTGGTGCTATCAGAGTGAATCGATTTTTACAAAAGATGCATCATTTTAGTTTTGCTAAAAAGAGTATCCGCTATTCTTTTTAAATTATTTTACATTTTTCTCTATTGAATATATGCCGACTGAATTCAAATATTTAGCCAAATTTTATGTTTATATGATTTTCTGTGTGAAAGGTTGCTTGTCAACAATCATCTCTTGATCCTTTCTAATTTTCACCAACATCTAGTAGTATACATATCTATTCATAAATTCCGTCATGTTCAGGGCTTACATGTATTTATTATATTTTTGTAAGGGAGAATGAATTCGTCACAAACAGAGATGAACGGTACTTCGAACTCCAAGAGGAAAAATTTTTTATGGGGCTTAAAATTTGAAGGGATAAATGGATTGCTTCAAATAATGATGAAATATATAAATGCAAATGTGCGTAGTACCCAACGATTCAAAGACTGTGTATCAAAGTGCTGCACAGAAAATGAAAGAGAAGTTTGGAATAGAGGTGACAAATGAGCAATACAAGAACCAAATAAGGTATCAAAGAAGTGCGTGGATTCACATTCAAGAGTTAAATCGAAAATCAGATGTATTTTAGGATGAAACAAAGAAAATGATAGTGATGAGCCAAGAACAGTATGCATTATATATTCAGCTATTATTTTAAGCAAATCATTTAAATTGATATTTTGATGCTAACAACTTTTTTTATTACTTGTAAGCTTTTCTCAAGGATACTGCTTATTTAATAATTGCAATTATAAATTATGTAGAGTTGAAGATACTATGTGTTATTGGACATGCAACTAGAGAGTGGACAAAATCTGAAAATTCCCAAACTCTACTTTGAACTCAACTAATATATTTACGCGATGATGAACCCTCACAATTTACGGATGTAGGTGCAGATGGATCAATGCCTACTAAATGGTCTGATATGCAAATTATAGAAGATTCTACCGGCTTAACAAAGAAACAGCTGCCTTCATCTGGTGTAAGAGATGGCATAAAAGGGAAGTCTAAGACATTTGTTATCGATCAAAATATCCGTGAGTGTATTTGTTTGATGGCTGATAGTGTGAATGAAGTTGTTAATGTTATTAAGAGCTCAATAACATCTTCAAAGCAAATTCAAAATATGTATACTGAACTGATGTTTGAGTTAACAAATATTTCTATTTTTTCAGAAGAAGAGGTTGATACGATATATGATAATTTATCAAAAAATCCTACACTGATACCATCTTTTCTTTCAAAACATACATATTCGAAAGCTAGATAGATGCGTAAAGAGCTAGGAAATTGATTTATATTGTTGAAGATTGGCATATCTATTAAATTGTTATCACTAAAAATTATTTCGTATAACATTGTTGTAATTATAACTACGAACAATGGGTATTGTTTTATCTTTTGACTTATAATTGTAAATTTTCATTAATTTTATTTACATGTTATGAATGAGAATCATGTGATTTATTAAGTGCTAATCGAAAACTAATTGTTTTTATCACTAAATTAAAGAAAGAAATCAGTTTGAAAATTTATTTTTCTATAATTTTTTAGTAAAAACATTACTTAAAAAATAAGAATTTAAAATTTACAAAGAATTAAAATTAAAATTTTTCTCTATCACAAGTATATTTTCGTCTATTGCAGCACACTACTAAATTAATACACAGCAAAATTTTATATTTTATAATAAAAAAATTATAATAAGATTGTGCAATAAATGAATACATTAATTTTATTTTATAATATCAAATAAAACTAATTATTATAAATATATTACTTTTATTAATACACTAGTTGTAATGCTAAAAATAAATTATTAAAAAAATTATTTTACTTTACTCTAAATATACCTAACCAAACAAGAGAAACAATTCTCCTGCATTTAATTTGCAGACAACCAAAACAAGCTCAAAGTATTCAGAATGTACTAGATTTATTTTACATTGTATTAACTTTACATCATTTTCTTTTCAAGCAACCAAACAGCACCGTAGTGTATTTTGAATACTTTGAGACTGTTTGGTTGTCTGCAAAATAAACGCGGGAAAATTGTTTCCCTTATTTCGTTAGGTAGATATAGAGTAAAGTAAAATATTTTTTTGTAATAATTTATTTTTGCATTATAACCAGTGTATTTATAATAATTTATATTATTTGGTATTATAAAATAAAATTAGTTTATATTTATTTATTGCACTATCTTATTATAAATTTTTTTAAGATTATAAGATATAATATTCTATTGTATATTAATTTAGCAGGGTACTGCATTAAACATAAATATATTTCTGCTAAAAATAAATTTTAATTTTAAATTTTTAAAAATTTAAATTTTTTATTTTTCAAGTAATGTTTTTACAAAAAAAAAAACAGCTAATAAAATTTTCACACTTATTTTTTTCTTTAATTTAGTGATAAAAAGAATTATTTTTATTTAGTAGTCAATAAATTACATGATTTTCATTCATAAGATGTAAACAACATTAATAAAAATTTACAATTAAAAAACAAAAGATAAAATAATATCAATTATTTTTTGTTATAATTACGTCAAATTAACACGAAATAGTTTTTAGTGATAACAACTTAATAGATATGTCAATCTTCAACAACTTAAATCAGTTTTCTAACTCTTTACGCTTCCATCTAGCCTTCAAATATGTATGTTTTGAAAAGAAATATAGTATCAGTATAAGATTTTTTGATAAATTATCATATATCGTATCAACCTCTTCTTCTAAGAAGCCAGAAATATTTCTTAACTCAAACATCAGTTCAGTATACATATTTATAATTTGCTTTGGTGATGTTATTGAGCTCTTGATAGCATTAGCAACTTCAGTCACACTATCATCAATCAAACAAATACACTCACGCATATTTTGATCGATAGCAGATGTCTTAGACTTCCTTTTTATGACACCTCCTATACTAGATGAAGACAGCGATTTATATGTTGTTGCCGTAGAATCTTTCATAACTTGTATATCAGACCACTTAATAGGCATTGATCCATCTGCACCAACATCCGTAAATTGTGAGGGTTTATCATCGCCTAAATGTATTTGTTGAGTTCCAAGTAGAGTGAGAATTTTTAGATTTTGCCCACTCTCCAGATGCATGTCCAAAACCACATACTATATATAACTCTACATAATTTGCAATTGCAATATTTAAATAAGCAGCATTCTTAGGAAAAGCCTATAAAGAATAAAATAAAAGTTATTAGCCTCTAAATATCAATTTAAATGATGTACTTAAAGTAATACCTAAATATGTGATGCATACTCTTCTTGATCTATCACTATCATTTTCTTTGTTTCATCCCAAGATACACCTGATTTTCATTTTAACTCCTGAATGTGAATCAAAACACTTCTTTGATGCCTTATTTGATTCTTGCATTGCTCATCTGTCATCTTTATTCCAAACTTCTTTTTCATTTTCTGGATGGCGCCTTGATACATAGTCTTTAAAACCTTAGGCACTTCGCATATTTATATTTATATATTCCATCATTATTTGAAGCAATCCAAATATCCACTCAGGTTTTAAGCTCCATAAAAAATTTTCTCTTAGGCTTCGAAGCACCATTCATCTCTGTTTATGACAAATTCATTCTCCCTTAAAGGAAATATGATAAATAAATTTAAGTCCTGAAGAGAAAAGAATTAATAAATGGCTCTGTATATTACTAAATGTTGGTGAAAATTAGAAATGATCAAGAGATTAACTTTGAGCAGCATCCTTTCACACAAAATCATAGGAGCTAGAAGATCAGAGTTAGGAACACACCTGGCAAAATAAAAAAGAAATAGAAAACAAACAAGCCACTCATTTTGCTTACTCGCCTTACCTCTTAAATGTGAATCCAAACATTCAAGAGTTTGTATTAATTAAATAGTTTACAATACCAAATCTACTGCCAATTTTTTCAACATTTAATTCAATAATTAAATGTGAATGGTTCTATATACTACTTCAAAGCCGCATCATAGGTATCAAAATCCACCTCATTTCCATATTTGCATTTACATATTCCTCTTAACTGGAGTAGCAAACTATCACCATACCTCTTAACTTTACAATGATTGCATTGCACCTTTTCACTACCATCGCTTAGCTTTACTACAGTAAATTACTACCATATTGAAGAAGTTTTATTTTATTTTCCTTTTTTTTTTTTTTTGCAATGTGATTTAATTTTGATCATCTTTAGATTTTATTATTGTACTTGATGATAACCCAACACTAAATTGACTATCACGCATTAGTAGCTACAGAAGATTGGGTATCAGCACTATAGAATTAATCTGTTGTCATGAATTTTCTAACATAGATTTCAAAATATTATAGTCAAATATCAATGAGTTGACAGCAAATAAAAAATGTGCTATAAGCACCCGCAATGTCACTAGATTTATCATGCACTTACACATGAAACCATTAAACTATGTAATTAATGAGGATATCATTCCATTAAATCAATCAATTTTAAAAAAGAGTATTCCAGTAGTAAATATGCATGACCAACTCGTAAATAAAGTATTAAAGTCTCTAAATGTACAGAAGATCTCCAAAATATGATACACTAACCTAAATACAGTTGCTATCAGGCAGCGATGAAACTAGAAATTGGTTTTGAGAACCACTACTTTATTCATCATAATTGAAAAAGACAGTATCACCAAAAACATTTTGGTTCATCATCACAATAAAACATAAGCACAATTCACATATGCTTTTTCCTATAATATTGTCAACTAATAGAGTTAAATGTAAATAAATGATCCTTCCACCAGTTCGTACCTTTCAACACTACAAGCCCAGATTAACATGTTCAGTTTTTTTTCAAATTTTCATATTCAGAGAAAGGGTCATAAATCTCCTGGTTGCCCAAATTGGCCATCCAAGGGGAATCGGTCTGGCAATATAAGAGAAGGTCATCATTGTCCAAGGCATAACAAGAATCCCACCACACCAACTGAAGCATTAAAGAACATCTAAATCTAAAATTTGATTAAAAAAATATGAAAGCACATAGCTGCACAAGTTATTATATCCACTGATTGCCTAGTAACATAGTTGCAGAAAGACCATCCAAGCAATGAAGCAAATCTACCTTTGAAAGATGAACCCAGTAAGCCACAATCTATTTCAGAGGTAAGACTTTTATGAAGATATCAATAGAAGCTTTTCATCATTGTCCAGAAGACTAGGAGAGCAAACCCCCATATATCAAAAACGCATGAAAACCCTTCCAAAATAATTTAAACAAATATAATACCATGAACAAAACACAGAATCAACTTAGATTTAGTACAGAGAAAAACAAAATCATCAAGATGAGTCTGAAATCGTGATTACTCCAACCAAATATTCCACCTAATAAGTCTCTTTTCACCAATATTTTTTTAAAGAAAAATCAATATCACAAGAATCAACAAATCTAGTATCCATTATTTTGCATGAGAGTCACATGAATTGAGCAATTTCATCTCTTTTATCTAGCCATTCTCAAGAATCATCTACAGCTACTTGATCTCCTCTTCTACAGTGACTTATCCTATCTCATTCATCTTCGGATTGAATGAACTCATCGTCACCTTCTGTAACTATCCAATTATGCAATATGCAACAGACAATCACAATTTCAACTTGAGTTTGTAAAGGAAAATAGGGTTCACAGTTTATAATTGTGAAACGGTTTTTCAAAGAACCGAATGCACGCTCAACAGTTGTGCGTAACGAGGAATGTCGTAAATTAAAAAATTCCTTAGAATTTATAGGTTGAATAGAACTAAACTCCTTCAAGTGATATCTTGTGACGATAATGGGAAATAAAATCATTTCATGTGGAGTAGTCATTATCTGCCAGATAATATTTACCTGTTGGGACACGTAAATCATCTGATCTTTCTAATGCATTTTTAAGTACTGCTGCGTCATGAGCAGAACCTTCCCAACCAGCAAGCACATATGTGAACCTCAAATCAAAGTCAACTGCTGCTAAAACATTTTGTGTCGGGTATGATTTTCTTCCTCTAAATGTGGTTTCATTCTCCTTTAAAACACTAGCTTTAATATGAGTTCCATCTATTACGCCAATACAATCATAAATTTGACACAAAGTATATTTAGGATAATGTAATAAAAGAAAGATTTTAATTGAGTGAAGATTGATTATACCTTGAAAAATGGCATGAACCTATTACTTGATTTAATATTATATGGAGTTTCAGGAAATGGAGGCGTGATAAACTCATGGCGTAACTCCCCTACAGCATGTAATGTAGCTTTGAAGTACCTACTAACAGTTTCACCGGAACATTTAAAGTTAAATCGGATGACTCGGTTATGAACACTATGCCCGACTTTATGCAATAATATAGAAACTTGTTCCTTGATTTTAACATTTATTATGTCTAACAACAATCCTCGTGTATGCATTAAATCACATAATTTGAGAGAAAAGACACTCTACTCATTCATATCATGTCAACATAGTCAGAATCACATACATTATATAACCTAGATATATGTCACGTTGTATATTCTGTTGAGAATCATTTTAATTTTTTTTTGTGAATTTGTTGTAATAGTACACATAATGTACTAATTGCAATATAAATCACTTTCAGGACATTATTATATTTTTGAATTTTAAGGAGTTCATCAAAATCTTCCAATGGCTCAACCATCTTTATAACTATAAAATTCAACTTCAAGCAAAAAAAGATCCATGAGCAATAATTCACGAAAGGGGGTTATGTGCAGCAGTAATGACAAAAATTCAAGTTCTTTTGCACAGGACTATATATAAAGCTTTATTTCAAAACTATTCATGAAATGGTGTTGGAGAGTTTGAAAAACCACGCACCTTATTGAGAGTTCTCTCCAAAAAATTGATTGCTTCCTCTAATGTGAATGATAAGAAATTATCCCAAACCACATTTGATGCCAGGAAAGAAATGATAGGACAAATCTAAGCAGCATTTTCTAAAGCACAAACTGGAAACATAAATTATTTATTTTAACTTGTTATTCCTACAGACAATGCTTGAATAAAAGAGAAATAAAAAATAATCAAATGTTATCAAGAAAAAATTTTCGAGAAATAAAAAATAAACATGAAAATCTCACACATTCAAGGCATCAAGGCATATGTTTCACATATTCTTCTGAAACATATGCCTTGACCTATCTTATCATGCAACCATTCGAAGTAAGAACCCTAATTTCCTCTACAAGGATCTGTGAAACATATGCCTTGATGCCTGGCGACGACGTTTCACAGTTATCCAGAAAAGACAAAGTAGGGTTCACACTCCATGAAAAAACAAAGGCAAAGAAAGTTTAAAGATTTATGGAAGGAGAAGAGACAAAGTAAGAAGAAGGGAAAGGGAAGGAAGAGGAAAAAGAAGATATACCTGGTGTAGAGGAGGGTGGACAGGTCATGACGGGAGCAAGAGGGGTCGGCGTTTGGTCCAGTTCTGGTGTGCGGACAGCGATGGAATCAACAAGTCTTAGCCTAGTTCACGAACAGAAAGAGCGACGAAGGGTTGGGGGCGTTAAATCCTTGGCTGCAGTGAATGGAGGAGCCAGGTGGCGAAACAAAGGTTCGCCCCCTGTGCTCGTGTGAATAGAGGGAGCTGGGAAAGAAGGCTTCGACTTTGAGAGAGGGAGAGAGCTTCGATTTCGTGAAACCATCGCGCGTGGGAAGAAGAACGGAGAAGAAGGGAGCACTTATAAGCTCAGATTCCACGATTAGGCTGGTTCGCATTATTTCGCACAAGAGAATTTCTAATCCGCTCCAATGTGAGTGGGTTTCAAAGTCGCACAAACAGCCTCCTATAATACATCACTGATGAGAGGACTTTCTTATGTTTCGCTCAAAATTAACCAAACGACATAATTTAAGAAATGCGCGTAATTAAATTATTTTACCCTCCTAATTTTGCATACCAAACAGCCCCTTTATCTTTCTCTTATTCAAAAATTTCTTGAAAGCAAGAATGAAATGAAATATAAATGTGCTTAACCAATGGCTCTTTATTTGATCAAAATGTGTACCATTTCTTAATAGACATAAACTCAAACACCTTTCATATATTTGATAAAGAATGACATAGCTTGTCATAATATGTACACAACACTTTGAATTGTCAATTGTATGGTATAAATCATAAACATTACAGATTTTGGGTATACAGCTTTTAACTCCAAATAATATAAATGAAAACATAAAACTTTATTTACATTTCATGAAACGATCCGATTCAAATTTTTAAAATAACATTTGTATATTGGAAGGTATATAAATTGAAATAAATATACAAATTTCATTCATATAGCAAGATTGATTTTACCTTAAATTTCTTTTTCTTTCCCGTTTCAGTCGTTTCAGTTTTAAGAGAAGAAAACTAATATAAAAAGAAATATGTTCATTTACAAGAGAAATAAAGCAAGTGCAATAAGTTGGTTCAACAAGAAAGAAAACTCCGTTAGATGACATAATTGACAAAACAAACATTTAACACTTTTTGTCTTGAAGATGAACTATATATTGCTTCAGCTTTTCAAATGGGGAAGAGTAAGAACAAAAACAGAGGAAGAAAAATTACAGAAGAAGAAGAACAAGAAGAATAAAAAAATAAAATAAATAAATAAATAAAAGAATGGTAAAAAGAAGAAGAAGATGAATAGGAATAAAAACAAGAAAAAGAAAGAAGTAAGAGAATTTACCACTTCCTGTTGTCTTCGGCCAAGAAAATCACAGAAGGAAAGAGCCGGCGGCAAGTTCTACGTACCCTTAGACGGGAGGGAGGAGAAACGTAGGAACGAGAGAGAGGGCTGGTTTTACACGCTGTGGAGGCGGATGGAGTGGGTTACGAACTGCCACGAGAAGGCTTAAAAATCGGGTTTAAACTCTACCCTAACTGCCCCCTTTAGATCGTGTGAAGCCATGCCTGAACCGCCCCATCAAACGGCCCAACAAATACTATTTTTCTCTGCAAATTAACGGCCGGGACTAAGGGCCGTATTTGAAAGCGATTGAAGGATTAATTCAGGATGAAATTGACGAATTAAATAACGAATTCGAATGAATTTGGTTATATTTATGGGCTGTTTGGTTGCTTAAATTAGGAGGGTAAAATAAAACATGTATTTATTAAATTTGGCTGTTTGGTTAATTTTGAGCGGAACAAAAGGAAATCTTCCAAAGCATTAGGCGTGTATTACGGGAGGCGGATCCGCGACTTTGAAAGCCGCTCAAAATGAGCGGGTCTGGAGAACCAGCCTCGTGCCATCCCTCCTGCGAAGAGCGAAGCCGAACAACCAAGAGGGAGCCGAAGTCGAATAGCAACGAAGGAAAGGAATGAGCGATCCGTGCAGTCTGTCGCTCTCGCGTGACAAGGGAGCCGAGAAGCGACGGTGCAATCTATGTCATTGGTCGATGTCAAACCGGCAACTTCGACACTCACTGCCGGGCCGCGCGTGAGGCTTTCCGCTACGCCACCATCATCGTCGCCTTCCTTGACGATCTCCGTCCCTTTTCCACGGCGCTTACACGCTCGCTCGTTACTTCCGCGTATTCATTTCTTCTGCATTCTGACGATGGATACTGCTGTGCTGCTTGCAATGGCGGCGGTATTCATCGACGGAGTTTTGTACTGGTTTATATGGGTCATGGGCTCCGCTGAGGTGAATGGAAAATGAGCAGTGATCTCAAGATGGGATCGATCACTAAAGACAAAGTCCAGGACAAATATAAGCAGTACTGGTCTTTCTTCCGCCGGCCGAAAGACACTGTCGAGTCATCGGAAAAGGTATGAACCTTTGTGGACCCATTCTACAACCTCGTCACACGAATAGGATGGGGCCAATCCTTCCTCTTCTCCCCTTCCGTCCCAAACCGTTCCCATCGCGATGCAACTCGAATACATGAAGAACTCGTCCTCGATTTCATCAAGTACCAGGTCAGCCGCGCCCGATCAGGTAGGGAGTAGAACTCTTCCTTCCACTTCTCCCCTTCCGTCCCAAAAGTACACTAACTATCATTATCAGGATAATCTATGCATCTTAGAATATGCTTAAGAACATGCATTTTTTTATTTGGGGATGTAAAATTTTCCATTTTAATCGAAAATGCAAATTTTTTTTGAGTTTTTTGTTAAAATGTAAAATATAATTATATTTTAATAAAAAATGCGAAAAAAAAATTACTTTACATTAGATATACCTAATCAAATAAGGGAAACAGTTCTCCTGCATTTATTTTGCAAACAACCAGATAATCTCAAAGTATTCAGAATACAGTAAATTTACCTTACATTGCATTTACTTTACACTGCATTTCTTTTTCAGGCAACCAAACAGCCCCTTAAAATGAGAAATGATTCGGCATTATTTTTTTTTTGAAATGAGTCTATTCGGGCTAATCAAATCTATCGTCATTAAATTGACTTCATTTCAAATTAATTTGACTCAGACGTGCTTTACTCAATGCGTGAAGCATCAATTTGGGCTAATCGACGGTGCCCACATTAAATCGAACTTGAATCAAGTCGATCTAATTCGATCTAATTCGATATTATGTCGATTTGCGTCGATATGCTTCGATCAACATCGGATTGCCTTCAATCAACCTGGACAAGCTGATTTAACTCGAATAACATCGAAGTTGGATAATTTTAATTTAATTAATGTTGAATTGATTAATTCAGGCACGATTTACATGAATTTTGATTGTTTCACTTTGGATTGTCTTCAAATGGTCTGATCTGGCATTGTTTGTGGAATTTTGGAAAAACAGGTTTTGAAAAATATTAGTTTTCTTTGGGGATTTTAAGATTAAGGTTGAATTCTAATTCTAAGGTCGAACCAACTCGTTAGAAAGAGTATACCACCCCGAAGGACGAAAATAAACTTTCATAACGGTGTTCAGACTTAGGATTATGTAAACTCATCTTGAGTACTATGATCGGGTTCCAAGGAGAACTTTATATGGCCCCGAGGGAACAAAGTATAGTTCAACTAAATACCCAATTATAATATTCAAGAAACATGATCGTCGCATTCACATCCAAAGTCTTATCGAAGAAGGATGTATCTCCCCAAAGGGAAATGAGACCATTCTACGATAATTCTTCTAATGCAACTATGACGATCATTATTTAACTTTTCCCAAGGAAATCTAATAAAATTTTAGAAATTAATTTTTTTTTTAAAATCAGGTGTGTGGGGTTCCAAATCTCCTACGAGCGCAAGCCTTCGTAGTTAATTACATTGTAGGGAGACAAAAATCTCCTACGAAAACTCCCGATTAAAATGGTGGCAGAATTTTATTAGAGTTTCTAGGAGTGATATCAAAAAAGGAAGTGAATTTTTGGAAATTCAACAGGGAAAGGATCAAAATTGAGCAGTTATTAACAGAGTTAAAGGGGAAGAGGTAGGGGACACTTTGAGATTCCGGAACCATCCGGAAGTGTCCCAACTTAATCTAAGTGTTGGGCTTTATATTTTGGATTGAAATGATATTTAATTAGAGTTGAGCATTTTATTAGAAATTTGGGATTATATTTCCGAAGTTTGGGGTCTTATAATCGAAGATCTGCCCCAGAACCTAAATCTATTTTGGACACTGGACCACAGTCGTCCGATCCTAACTAATGCAGTGCAAGATCTGGACTTACCCCGGCCTGGATTGGGAAGCCAACTAACCACCTAATCGATTTAAAATATATGAATCTGGTCTTTTATGAAAGAGTGGTAGGGACGTTGTAATTAAAGTTTTGGAGAGTTGGGGCCGACATCTAGAGATTCTCCTAATTGACCCCTTTGACTTATGTTGGGTGCTAAAATGCTAAGGACTATGAAATTAAAATTTTGACTCTTTTAATTTGTATCTAATACAATGCATGCTGGTTGACAACTTCCAAATCATGTATGCTTGAAATTTTAAAAACAGGTTTATAAAATAATTTTTTAGAAGACTGGACTTCCCCAGGTCCGGCACCTCGTCCTCATAGGTCAGACTATCCGGACTCTACCCGCAGGTGGGGAAGGGTCTAAAGCAAGGAAAGAGTAATGCACAAATATGCATGCGACCCCGGGGTCGATCCCCGGCTAATTCCCTAGATTCGTTATCTTTCTATGTTATTTAGACTCACTAAAATTTTAGACTTTTAAGGTTATGAGTAGAAAACTTTCACACCCTCACGAGTCTCACGTATACAGGTGAAAACAAAAAGCGGCATTCAATCGCCAAAAAACTAGTAAAAACAAGTAATCCTAAAGGCAATCAAATCATCACATCAAATATAAATTAATTAATAAATGTCTATAGGCAGAATTGCCTTGCTTATTACAAACCAGAATATTACAGAAAGTAAAGTGGCCGGGCACCACTGACAACAACCTGGATTCTAAACCTAGTAATGACGCAAGTTATTTTGAGTGGGATACTCTCAATCTTCAAATCTTCAAATCTTCAATCTCATTCTTCTTTGGACTCCTTTTCTTCAATCTTCTTGGAATTTTCGTAGTGGATTACCCAAATGGACAAGAGGGCACTTCCCTCTAAGGGGAAGACCACTCTTTCCTCTTTGGGTAAGGAAGATGTATGATCCAAATTTGGATTTCCAAATGGAAAAGGAGTGTTCCCTAAAGGGGTATCCTTTCCTCTTTGGAATCCAAGCTTTGGATCTATGTATCCCAACTCAAAATCAACTTTCACAACACTTGACACTTACACAAATTACATTAATATCAAAATAAAAATCTAGACTCACCTGCAGGGTTATCCTAAGCAATTAATATATAAAAAGTTGTTATTCCCAAGCAGTTGTATATGAGCAGAAAAGAAAGTAAACACACTGGCCACGCTCTTTTTATGATTTGGGGGCTTTAGCAGCTGAAGCACCTGTGCAAAGAGTTTATAATATTTATACATTTTTAATTTGCCCCCTTTTTATATTGCCCTGCATGAGTGTGGCCACCTACAGAAAACTATGTCAACATCCAGATCGTACCTAACCTAAGGGTAATCTAGTCGCCAAACACATCAATCCATCCACATAGTATAGAAAAAGTAAGCAGACACAGCAAAGCAATTTCATCCACAACATGCAGTGAAAACTACGAAAAATCTGGCATACAGCAGTAAAGTAAACACCGGCCTAACCTAGATCTTGAGTTGGTTGTCCTAGCACATCATCTAAAGTGTGTGAGAAAGGTCGTGTGGCGGGGATAGATCCTAAAGTAGGTTATTAGTTGAAGTTGTCTAAAAGTGTGGGTTTGTTAAGGCTTGAGAGGGGATTTAGATTAAAATTTAAGTATTAATGAATTAAGAATTTTAATTAAATATATTTTAGAAGTTAATTGATTGCTACCTTTATTTTACATTGAGGCCGTGAAGTTTATTTCACCTTCCTTGGGGCTAAGCTAATAGCCTCGTAGGCCTGGGTTACCCAGTAGCAATCGGGGTTGATTAAGTTATTTAAATTGGTTGGAATTAAAGGAGAAGATTAATATAAAAAAGAGTTGTCTACTGATTTTTAAAGATTTATTAATTTAAGTTTGCCATTAATTGATTCGTGGCGTTGTGCCACCAGGCTCGAGGAACCAGCCTCCTTAGGACACTTAGCCCCGCAGCCCGGAGTAGTCCAGCCGATAAACCAAATTAATGTAATTGAATTAGAGATTTTTAAAATGTTAAATAATTAAAAATTAATCTATTTTAAGATTTAACACCCCTTAGAATCCATTCGTGGCGTTGTGCCACCAGGCTCGAGGAACCAGCCTCCTTAGGACACTTAGCCCCGCAGCCCGGAGTAGTCCAGCTGATAAACTTCATCTTTAGGATGGTTGTTGTGTTTTAAAAGATTTTTTAAGTGTTTT
This sequence comes from Dendrobium huoshanense, assembly GCA_016618105.1. Classification (NCBI taxonomy): domain Eukaryota; kingdom Viridiplantae; phylum Streptophyta; class Magnoliopsida; order Asparagales; family Orchidaceae; genus Dendrobium; species Dendrobium huoshanense. Next base: position 71,623,407 of record CM028347.1, on the reverse strand, counting down.
AAACATTAAGCCAATATTTTCTGAGTTTTAGAATGATTTGAGCTTTTTTATGAATTTTTGAATATTTTAATCACTTAATTAAAGGGTCAAAAGTTGAATTTTGTATTAAGCTCAAATTATGGATGCTTATATTTTATTAAAATACTAGACCTTACTACGATCAGTTAGAAGGTAAGTACGTTGAAATCGGATTTTTCTACATTTTATTACGAAGGTTTGAAGTTTTGAACTAGTTTTGACTTAGAGTTGACCGATTTGTTGACTTTTTGAAATATTACAGATTTCTAGAATTTAATATTTTTAATAAATATTAGACCTAATTAGGAGTTGAATGCAAGTGAGTTTGGGTGATTTGGATTTTTCTGGAATTAGTTATGGATATTGGAAGATTTGGCTATTTAATGAATTTTTGAAATTTCTAAATTAGAAGGCCTCTTTTGTGATTTTCCTACAAATGAATCCCAAACTCCTTGAAATCAACTCCAAAGGTCAGAAATGACCTAAGGAGAGACTCCCAAGTGTTTGGGAAATTTTTTGAATTTTTAATAATAATTAATTAATTATTTTAATTAAATATTGATTTTCACTTAAAATTCGATTAAGGTTTCAATTGCTGTCAAATTAAGGGGCTTTTAATTATCATAGATTAAGGGATTTATTCTGGTCAGTTTGAGGGTTTATATGTATTTTTTGGATTTAAATTGGATTTATTACAATTTTTTAAGGTTTGAAGGCTTAATTAGGGGTTGAACCCTATGAAAATTAATTAGGGGACCTAATGACCTCAAAAATCAATGAAAATTTCTCTAGGGGCTGAGGGTGTCACTAAGTTCAAATGTTCAAAGTTTCAACTCAAGGGGAAGTGAATCCTAATTAGTGAAATTTTTTTAAGTTTTCTATACATGAATCCTTAATTATTGTCCTTAATTATGTCACTAATTTGATGGACTTGAATCAATGTTTGAACTAACCCTCATACTCAATACACAAGACATGCATGAATCACATAAACACATTCAACACCTAAATCTAGGAGAGCCTAAGACTAAGTGGTGTGTGATCCCTAAACATGCAAGGACTAATTAACATAATTAAGACAAAATTAGTGAATAATCAAGAAATGATTATCCACTAATCATCCCCTTTATTTCTATTCAAATATGCTCAATCTACATTTAAGATTTCAAGTGACCTCTTAAATATTTAAAGATTTAAATATATATAGCCTCAAAATAGATTTTAAAAATATATAAATATAAATGGATATATATATATATATATATATATATATATATATATATATATATATATATATATTATAAAATAATTAAAAATATTATTAAAGTACATTTTGATGGGTTGAAAGACCCACTGATCTCTAGAGAAGTTTGATAATAAAAAAGAATTTTTTTTTAATTTTCAAAATATTTAATATTTAGTTAAATATTAAAAAATTATTAAGATACTCAAATAATTCCAATTAATATCAAAATCTATTCAAATAATCTTGAAAATTTTCCTGGAGATCAGCCATGCACTCAAAGACATGCATGCCAAGTTTCAAATAAAAATAATTTATACATAATTAATTAAAAATAAAATATACTTTTCTATATTTCTCAAATTACCAGTAAAATAATAGTTAAAATAGTTTGATTTTATTTTTAAAATAAACTAGACAGAATTCTGAAAAGTTTGATATATTATACTCATTTTTTGACCTTATATTTGATTTACTATGATTTTTTAAAGTTCTTGTAATTAAAACAAATTAAAATAACATTTTCATTAATCAAACGGCGGCGGTCAGACACGCGGCGCGCGCGGATTCGCTGGATCGAAACCGCGTGACGGCGGGGACACGCGTCAGCCGCGGGCCGCTTCACGCGGTTTTCACTTAACCACGTCAGCGGCTCGTGGCAGCCGTTGGATCACAGCGGGTCTGATCCAACGGATGAGATCGAATCCCGCGGTTGATCTCAGCGGGACGAGATCGGACAGTGGGATTCGACTCCGCGGTTTCTGATCCGAGGGCCCAGATGTCGCCGGATGGCCGATCAAACGACAAATCGGACGCGCGATTGAATCAGACCGCGGAAGGGCTCGATCTGGACCATTGATCGAACGATCAATGGTCCAGAAAACGTACACTCACCGGAAACTGTGAGTGACGCCCTAGAAAACGTTTTTTGACTCGTTCTCTCGATCGGGTAGACCAAATCGCTTGAAATTTTAAACTTAAAGAGTAAGCATGAACAGAAACAGTGGGGAAAGATTGGTTTCAGCTAAAGCACTGAATACATGAAGCTATTTAAATCTATCTAATGTGAACTTGATCTAAGGTTTTAAGGGATTATACCGTTAGATCTTTGAAATTTCTGGATGGATGAGCTTGTAGACTGTCCAAGTGAAGATCCCTAGCACAAACCCGAGCTCGAACACGCCTAGATCGACTGCTACAGGCCTGGAACGGTCTAAGTGGTGGGCTCGCCGGAGAACTCGCCGCCGGTGACGTGCAACCACTTGGATTTTGTAGTGGGGAGGTAGAGAGGGCTCTGGAGATCCAAAACGAATTGAGAACTCGTTCTGGGAGGCTGGGGTTAGTGAGAGAAGCTGCCTTCATTCAATGGGCTCAAAAGTTGGCTTTTTCCCTATTCAAACGACCTGGGCTGGATTGGATGGCTGGGATTGATGCAGGAGCTCCCTAGATGGTGCCACATGTCCCTGGGACAGCTAGAAGGCTGCCTCAAAGGCTGGCTAAGCCTTGCCTCCATTGGGTGGACTTGGGACAAGTGGGGGGGACCACTGCCATTTAGGGCTAAACCAAGAGCTGGGCTTGGTTAAGGAGCCTATTAGAGAGCTTTAGGACATTAAGGGGTCGGCCTAAGGCAGCTTAAATCAAGGGAAAGTGGCTTAGCATGTGATAAAGCTTTCTAGAAGAGGTTTAGGCTTGAGTTTGACTAGGTTGACCAGTCAACAGGTCAAGGAAGGCTGAGGTGGAATGAGGGGAAGTAGGAGCAGCCAATGGGAGAGCTTCCAAGCCTAATCTCACACTCCTTGAAGTTAAATAGAAGGTTTGACCAATTCAAAGAGGGATTTAAGGCTTTGTTGACTTGATTTGACCAGTCAACCAGGTCAAAATTGGTGATGTGGCACTTGAGGAGGTGGAGGGATATTTGGAATGGTTTAATCAAGGATCAAAAGTCCAAAGTCAAGGCTAGAAGAGATGGGAGCAAATGCCATCACAAATTTGACCAAGGATTGAGGGTTGACTCAGTCAAACCAAGTTGGGATGAGCTCAAAATGGGTTTAGAAATATTCAAGGCTTTGAATAGAATGATTTCAAGGGTTTGAAGATATTGACGTGGTTAAACAGGTTGAAATGGTTCATTTGAAACCATAAGGGTCCATTGGGTCAAACCATGTTGACTGGGTCAACTAGGTTGACCCAATGGGTGAGTTTGGGCTGGACAAGTTTGAAAAGGCATTTGGAGACCATTGAAGGTGGTCCCTAGGTCTGGGGAGGTCAATTTGATCAAAATCCCTATTTGAGCCCTTAAGGGCCTGTTTGGTTAACCTGGGTTGACTTGGTCAACCAGGTTGACCCAGGGTCTGGTTTTGGGCTCAACAGGTTTGAAATAATATTTTAAGACTAATGGAAGTGGTTGCATGGCCTAGAGAGGTCATTTGGGTCAAAACACCTATTTGGATACTTAAAGGGCCTCTTGGGTCAAACCTATTGACTTGGTCAACCAGGTTGACCCAGGGGTTGGGAATAGGTTCAAAAGATTTGAAATGACATTTGAAACTTGTTGGAGGTGGTTGCATTCAATTTGGAGCTCATTTGGTTTGAAATCCCTATTTGAGCCCCATAGGGGTATTTTGGTCAATTTTGACCTATTGGTCAACTATGGTCAAAAATGGGTCTGGAAAATACAGTTTACTGCTCAATGGGTTAAAATCAAGAGTCTGGAAGTGATTGGAGGCTTTGATAAGGATTCCAAGGTCAAGATCTCAAAGGGGTTAGGTTCAGTGGCATAGGCTGTAAATATTTGAAGGTTTTACAGCCTTTGGATTTTAATTCAGATTCTGGGGTTAGAGACCTCGGAATGAGCTCAAAGTTGGAGGGTAACCTCTAGAGACATGTCTTATCACTTTGCAAGTGATAGACCCTGAATCAGAGATCATTTGGCTGGGTTTTGAAATGTTTGAAAATTCTTTGAAAAGGGTCTTTAATACAGGGCCTTAAGACTTAGGATTTGAGTCTGGATTTCTGGATTTGGAATGAATTTCAGGTTTGAATGATTAATATTGAAATATCCAAATCATTTACAATCATGTTGTGATTGTTAATGGATGGATAAGGTCAAAGCTAAATTAAAGGTGGGATCAAAGTCTAGGTTGAAATTTGGATTCTCAAGTGGATTGAGTCAAAGTTTGGATATGTTTAAAATTTGAATTAATTTGGATTTGAATTGAATGAAGTTCAGATTGATTTGAGGTTTGAATTGATCAAGGGTAGGGATTGATTTGAGTCTGGATTGGTCCTAGAATCTAGAGAGATTCTAAGATCTAGGATTTAAGGGAATCCTAGGCCCTAGAGAAGGCTCTAAGGTCTAGCTCTAGGAAAGAATCCTAAGGTCTAGAGTAGATCCTAGGATCTAAAATTAACCTGGAGTTTGGAAGGGCTTTAGTGACCTCATACAAAAATGAGGTCAACAGGCATCTAATTAATTCTAATTAATCCGAGATGGTTTATATGTCTATCACACATACCAAGTTCAAATTGGATTCGAATCAAACCCAAATAAACTTAACAATGTTCGATTGCATAATTATGCTCATAATTAAATTAGAGTCTTGTCAAATTGGGTTAAATTTAGGTCAATTTATGGGGTCGAGTCAATTCTATATCATTAAGCATCTAGTTAGGTGAATCCTGCCATTGGGCATGTCTACGTTATGCTAGGAAGACCTATGCATTAAGATCAGCTCGGAGAAATCGTTCTCATATAAAAATGAGATCAATAGCTGATACATCGTCAAAAAATTATCTTGATCGGACACGAATCTCAAGGCAAATTCAAGTTGGAAACTTTCGAAATTAAAATTAAGAGCATATGAACTCCGATTTCTGCAAACTTATAGTCGAACTGAGCGTCTCAGAAATATGAACCCAACGACATCAAATTCGACCCAATCCAAGCTCAAATGGGTCCAAATCAAGGACCCAAAGAGCTGTTGGAAGGTTCGAACCACAATTTGGATTATCAAACGGTTCCAAATATAACAAACTTATAGTCGAATTGAGCGGCTTGATGAGACAGATCCAATGAGCCCAATATCACTGAATTCTGACATCACTAAGACGTTCAAATTTCCATCAAACGATTCATGATCAAGGGATTCAACATCAGCCGTCCATCTAACCACTCCCCATTTACCCTTGATCTATCACCTATTTACGGGCCATGTCACTCCAGAAATCTATAAATAGACCTCTCATTTCTCTTGAAAGAGGATCCCAAGCAAGAAGAGAGGAAGAGAAGAGAAGGAAGATAAGGAAGAAGCTCCTCCTTGACCACCGTCAGACCACTGCCAGTCCACCGCCGGAGCTTCGCCGGACCACCACCTAAGGCCCTCACCTTCACCGGACCACCGCTGGAGGCCCTCACCTTTGCCGAACCACCACCTGAAGCCCACACCTTTGCCGAACCACCACCTGAAGCCCACACCTTTGCCAGACCAAAGCCAGAGGCCCTTAGCTTCGTCGGACCACCGCCTAAAGCCCTCGCCTTCACCGGACCACCCCCTAAGGCCCTCACCTTCGCAGGACCATCGTCTGAGGCCCTCACCTTCACCGGATCGCCACTTGAGGCCCTCACCTTTGCTGGACCACCGTCGGAGGCTGTCACCTTCACCGAACCACCACTGGAGGTCCTCACCTTCACCGAACCTCCGCCAGAGGCCCTTGCCTTTGCCAGATCATCACCTAAGGCTCAGAGTTCTGCCAGACCACCATTTGAAGCCCGAAGTTCTATCGGACCATCACTTGGCACCCAAAATTCTATCAGATAGTTGTTATTTGTACTCTAATCACGCTCGGAGGTGAGTCAGCCCATTGTAATTAACTCAAGTTCTAGAGAAATCTTTTCAACTGAGCTAAGCCCCGTAGTTTTTCCCCTTTCAAGGGTTTTCCACGTAAAAAATCTTGTGTTCTCTATGTGAGCTAGATATCCATACAATGTTAAACGTAAAATTACCACTCTATCGCCAAGTATATTCTAGCCCGCAATAGTTTGGCACCATCTGTGGGAACGCGACTCCCACTATCTTAAAGCACCACTATCATGGCCAACATGCATAGTAATTGCATCCTAGGAGCCTCCCTCTCCAATTCATATCAATCTCGAAATTAGTCCCTGAATCAAGGATGTCAGGCATCTGCCTCTTTTTACCCCGGTGGTCAAAACCCTACTAGAGAATGTACTTCAGGACCGTCCCTGGAAGATCGTATCAAAAAGATGGAGGAATCTCATAATGAGATCCTTTAAATCTTATGAGAGACTCGAGGATCGGCACTAGCACCCCAAGAAGACATTCTTCTCCCTCGAGATCCGCTAGGATTTGAAGATGTTCTTCATACCGAGGTTCCCCTTCTGCGGCCAAAGATGCGCCCTCCAACACATCCAAAGAATGAGCTTGTTGACACGGCAAGCTCTACCCATCCCTCGCACGCGGGTCGCCAGCATCACATTCCTTCGGACGTCCCCGAGGACTTAGCCCAACAGTACATCATCGAACTCCCCCATAATGCCCTATGGCATGATTTATGAAGATTAGTCCGAGTGGAGTTCCCCGTTGGAGATATAAAATAATCTCTTTGTCAACGAGACTTTTAGGAGTCATCACCCATAACTGAAGCCATCCTTCAACACCCTATTTTGACAAGGTTCAAACTATCGAGCATCAATTCATATGATGGGACATCTAATACATACAAACATATTGATCACTATAGGACCATAATGCATATCCAACGAGCCTCTGATGTGCTCCTATGCCAAGTCTTCCAAGCTACCCTCAAAGGGCAAGCTCAAACATAGTTCTATTTACTCCTTGTCGGATCCATTCCAACATTCATCAAATTAGCCAAAATATTTGTCAAACAATTTGTTGCCAATCGGAGGTTGGTTAAAGACTCTTCCCATCTCTTAGGAATTCGCCAGAATGAAAATGAATCCCTCAAAGAGTACTTTCAAAGATTTTCTACTGAGACCCAGCAAATTTCAGGGGTAGATCCCGAGTTACTTAGAGATGTATTCCTTAGAAGGCTTCATCTTGGCCCATTCTACTCAGCACTCATGCGAGATACGATTCATTCGTATGCGGACTTGATCCATCACGTGGAGGCCCAATTCTCTGCCGATGAAACCATTAATGCTCATAGGAAGCAATTTGAGCAAATAAATAGGAAGCACAAAAATACATCAGGAGTGGAGAATCCATCATCACAGCGAAAGAAGCAAGGAAACTACAATCTCCCCCCTCAGCCCTCACAGTTGCGACTCGCCAAGAAAAGAAGTACATGCCACTTAATGTATCCCGGATAAATATATTGATGGCCAACCGAGACCAGTAAAGCGTGAAGTTGCCACACCCTTTGAAGCCCAACGTCGGAAACAAGGAGCAATATTATCACTTCCACCGTAGCCATGGACACACTACTGAAGCATGCAGATAGCTCAAAGAAGAAATTAAGAGATTGATTTGACAAAGATATCTTTGACAATTCAACCAAAATCCACCAGCCCGAGATGAGAGTGGTCTGACTAGGGGGAAGAATCAACAATAAAGGCAATCAGTAAACAATCGACAAATAGTTAGTGAAATTGAAACTATTATCTGGGGTCCTATAATGCCTAGTCAAGTCCTGATTGCAACCAGCAAAGAGCCAACGCCAAAGAAGTCTCGTGCTGATCAGTCCATTGCCTTCGATGATTTTGACTTAAAGGGAATAAAGACCCCTCATCAAGACCCACTCGTAATAAGTGCAGGGATCGACGACCCGTGCTATAAATTCAAAAGGATCTTGGTCGACAATGGGATCTCTCTAGAAGTCTTATTCTACTCCACTTTTCTCAATATGGGCCTCCCTTGAGAGAATCTCCAACCTGCTATAGGTCCACTATATGGATTTGATAATTGACCTGTATGAGTGGAAGGTATGATAAGCCTTCCCGTTGTGCTGGGAGAATTCCCCTGACAGACCACACACTTTATCCAGTTTATTATCGTGAAGTCAGAGTTATCATATAATGCTATCTTTAGAAGGCCACTATAGTCATTCTTTAGGATCGTTGCCTCAATCCCACATCTCAAATTGAAATTTCTCACCCCATCAGGGATTGGCATAGTACAAGGAGATCAGCAAAAAGCTCAATCTTGTTATCTTCGACAGGCTCAACCAGGCCCATTAATTACTTTAGCATTGAAGACTTTAATTTGCGAAATGAGGACATTCCTCAGAAGGCCTCCCTAGTCGAGGATCTTGCATGTATCTCCCTATCCGATAAACATCCTTTAAGGACAGTACATATCGGATCATTACTCTTAGAGGAAGAGAAGACAAAGTACATAGAGTTTCTAAAAAGAAATCAAGATGTCTTTGCTTAGAGTCTAGAGGACATGCCCGAAACCAGCCCTGAAGTAATCGTACACTCCCTTAAAGTAAACCCAACATGCAAGCCAGTTATTCAAAAGAAGCAAAGTTTTGCACCAGAATGCCAGCAAGCAATCAAAAAAGAAGTCGATAAGCTCCTAGAGGCTGGATTCAAATGAGAAGTGCACTAACCCACCTTGCTGACAAATGTGGTTATGGTCAAGAAGACTAGTGGAGCTTAGAGGATATGTGTAGATTATATAGACCTCAATAAGGCCTATACAAAAGATAGCTTTTCGCTCCCTCGTATCGACCAATTGGTTGATGCCATATCTGGGCATCAAATGCTGAGTTTCATGGATGCCTACTCAGGCTACAATCAAATAAGAATGAATTCCGTATATGAGGAGGCAGCAGCTTTTCAAACATATAGAGGAATATACTATTACCAGGTTATGCCCTTCAGACTAAAGAATGCATGAGCCACATATCAGTGCCTTATGAATAAGGTGTTTAAATATCATATAGAGTATACAATGGAGGTTTATATAGACAATATGCTAGTGAAAAGCCTTGAAAAATCTCAGTATATTTCTGATTTGGAATAATATTTTTGTCTCATTCGATCTTACAACATGCGCCTCAACCCCTCCAAATGTGCATTTGGAGTGGCCTAAGGAAAATTTTTGGGTTTCATGGTTACCGACCGAGGGATTGAGGCCAATTCTGAGAAGATCAATGCTCTAAGGGATATGGTGCCTCCAAAAAACATCAAAAAAGTCTAAAGATTAAATAGAAGGATCATAGCACTCTCTCGCTTCTTAGCTCGCTCAGGAGATAGATATCCAACTTTCTTCAAAATCTTTAGGGGTGCTCATAGCTCAGAATTTTAATGGACTGATGAATGCCAGGAGGCCTTCGAGCAGCTCCGAACCTATTTAGCCTCACCTCCACTACTCTCAAAACTAGTTCTGGGAGAAAGATTATATTTGTACTTGGCTATTTCCATCCAAGCAATCAGTTCAGTCTTGGTTCATAAGGAGAATGCTATATAACATCCTATATATTATGTTAGTAAGATCTTATCTAAAACGATAGGACATTATCCCTTAGTAGATAAGATAAAATTGACGTTAGTGTACTCAGCCAGAAAGCTATGCCCTTATTTTCAAGCTCATACAATTGAAGTCTACACGAATTTATCACTAAGAAATATCCTGCAAAAGTCAGAAGCCTTTGGCAGACTCATCAAGTGGTCTTTAGAATTGGTTGAGTTCGACAATCACTACCTGCATAGACCAGATATCAAATCTAAAGCACTTGCAAATTTTGTGGTTGAATGCATTATCTCGATATTTGACGATCAATTGAATGCTTATCCCTCTCCCCCATACTGGACATTGTATGATGATGGAGCCTCCGGAGGTTATAGTGTCGGGGCAGGAGTTCTGTTAATATCTCTATAATGAGTTACTCTTAAATATGGACTCCGATTCAAGTTTCCTGCAGCAGATTACGAGGCCCTTGTTGTCGGGTTAAGGACTGCAATCGACTATGAAGTGCAAAACTTGGTGGTCTACACTGATTCACTATTAATTGTCTCACAAGTGGAGGGAGAATTTAACATCCATAATCCTCACCTAGTAAAGATGCTCTTAGCTTGTATAAACAAACAGCATATCATCCATATTCTACAAGAGCAAAAAGTGTGAGCAAACACCCTCTCCAAACTAGCTACCTCCATAACTAGTGATACTTTCAAAAGAAAGTATATCGAGTAGATTCACTTCCCAAGTATTCCAGACCCATGGATAATACAATCAATCGACAAGTTAAGAGAGACATTCTGGATCAATCCCATTCTAACTTTCTTATAAGAAGGCATTCTTCCTGAAGACCCAATGTTGGAAGTACGACTTCGGAGGTAGGCATCAAACTTTACTATCGTTAATGAAGAATTATACAAACGAGCCTTCGGGACCCTACCTTAAGTTCTTTCCTCCTTCAGAGAAAAATTATGCACTCTGAGAAGTACATTTAAGCATCTGCATAGAACACCTGGGTGAAAGGGCGTTAGCCCAAAAAGTCCTGAAAAAGGAATTTTACTGGCCAACGATGAAGCAAGATGCACTAGAACTTGTGCAAAAATATAATAGTTGTCAGTTACAAGCCAACCTCTCCCATCTACCTTCCATAGAGATCTCAACATTATAGAGTCCCTAGCCATTCATCCAGTGGGGGATTGATATAGTAGGACCCTTTTCTATAGCCACGAGTCAACGAAAGTTCATCATCTTGACTGTAGACTATTTCATAAAATGGGTAGAAGCAGAACCTCTAGCAAAAATTACTGAAGCAAATGTCAAACAGTTCCTATGGAAGAACATAATATATCGTTTTGGCATTCCTATGAAAGTTATCACCAATAATGAAACACAATTCAGTGGAAGGATCTTTACCATATTTTACAAAGATCTCCACATTCAGCTAGTACACACGGCTGTGGCCCATCCTCAGACTAATGGATAAACGGAGGTCACTAATCAAACTATTCTGAAGGGATTGAAGACACGACAGGAGAAGGCTAGAGGGCAATGGGCTGATGAGCTCCCAAATATCCTCTTGACCTATTATACCACAACAAGAACTCTAATGGAAGAAACCCCGTATAATCTTTGCTTTGATATAAAAGCTGTTATTCCCATCGACATTGGAGTTCCAAGTCATAGAGTTCAAACTTTTGACTTCAATTGCAATGATGAAAAACTAAGGTACAGCCTAAACCTCCTTCTAGAAGCAAGAGATAAGGCGATACTCAAGGTTGCTGTATATCATCAGAGAGTTGCCTGTCACTATAATCGAAAGATGAAACCATGACGTATATCAATTGGAGATCTAGTTCTATGAAGCATCGAGGCTGCAGGAAAAGGCCCTCAACGCAATAAACTCTCCCCCCTCTAGAATGGTCCATACTTAATAGTAGCTATGGTGAAGCCCGGGACTTTCAAATTGAAGGATGTTGAGGGAAAGATGCTTCCTCGGACCTGAAATGTAGACAATCTCTGCAAGTACTATAAGTAGAGCATAAAAGTGCTACTTGTTTTAAGTGTTATATTTCTATAGTATTGTGTATCTTCAGTATTATACGTCTCTAATATTGAAACTTGTTTGTCTCCTATTTGTTTGTAGTGTTCATCCCTGAGCTATCTCAAGGAAGTATGCCTTTGTTTATATAGTAAAGTTATATTCCTTCATTGAGTTACATTGTTGTCTTCTTCAAGTAAAATCATATTGATAGATTCGCACAAGCTATGAACTTCAATCTTAAAATTCTTGATTCAAGCAACACGCAATAATTATTACTCAATCCTAGAAGGATTCAATCTGGCCTCTTCTACATAGGTTAAAAAGCATTAAATAATGCTTCAATCAATAACCTCAGATAAGTCAAACACCGTAGGTGGGTGTCACTTAATTTTTATATCCTTGATTTGAGGCATACACACTCTTTGTTGCACCTCAATCACTGGATGATCAATCCCAGGGGGATTCGATCCGACCTCTTCCATATAGGTTAACACTATCGAAAAAACTCTAGCAAATAACCTCGGATAGGCCACACATTCTTGGTGGATTCTTTCGACCTCTTTCACACAGGTTAGATTCATCAAGCGATGCTCTGACATATAACCTCAGATATATTATACATCCTTAATGGATTCTCTTAATCTCCTTCACACAAGTTGGAACGCATTTACTAAAAGCCTCAAACAAATCGAGTACCTTAAACAAGTATAAATAAAATTCATTTGAGCTGAAATAAAAATACTGAAATATTTTTCACTAATAAATACATCAACAATCCACTACTAAATTAAAGAAGACATCACATATGAACACAAACATCTGATACAAATGAAAAGTACTAAGTATAACTGGCAAAGATCTACTCTATCTCCACAATCTCATCATTAGCCTCCAGGACAAAGACCTTCTATAAATCGCTCTCTATCTCGTTGCCATCAGAATTTGGGGAAAAGTCATCTAAGGCCTGGCTGGGTGTCAGCCCCTCAACCTCAACTCCAGTCTTTCACTGTACCAAACAAACTCCCTTCAAGAAGCCTCGGATTAATCCCTCATCAATACACTACTGCTCTAAAGCCTTCACCTCTACTTCATAAATATGATCACGAGCCTCCTGAACTTGATCCTGGATGACGGTATTGAAGGCAATAAACTTCTTAAAATCTTTGATAACTCTCAAAGATTCAAGGTTGGTAAAGGTGGCCTCCTTCTCAGCAATAAGAGTCTGGGACCTCTTATTCTTAGCTTCAAGCATCGCTATCTTCTCTGCAGAGGCTTTTTGATCCTTCATGAGCTGGGTGATCATCGATTGTTCCTCCACCAGGTCGATCTAAAGCCAATCTGTCTGATGATTTTGAAGAGAAATCGAGTGCACCATATTTCCCAGCTCAGTCATGCACTTACACAATTTCTCCTCCAACACCTTCACCTCTTTGGCCTTATGATCTTACTTCTGCTTGAACTCCCCTTGAAGGTATTTGACCTTCACAAATTCATTGTTCCAATTGTTCAAAGCCTAAATAAGTTCGACCTCAAGCTCCTTACATCTGACAATTGAGATAAGGAATAAAATATATATATTAGAAGTCATCCCAGAATAAAAGGAGAGAAGAAGTATCAGGAAAATGTTGTATATTAAGTCATCAGATTTGCGACGTCCAATGCACTGGTGGTTTAAAACATCCTCAGGAATATGACTCTTGGCTTGGGAAGAAATAGTTGGAGCCTTGCTCATCGCAACCCCCTCCAACTTTTTCCTCTTCAACAAAGCCTGGGGGTCTTCACCCCTCCCTGTCTTTTAGGAGCCACCTTTAAAGCTGTGACAGGAAGTTCGGGAACCTTGGAAGTTGGTTTCGACATCCTAGCATCAAGCCTCCTAACATTAATTGACAGCCAGGCCCTAAACAGGAACTCTTCTTCTATGTATTTATTCAAATAATGAACCTCATATAGAAGATGCTCGATGTCAGTGTTAAGAGAGTTGCTATTTGTATGTTTACATTCTTACAACTTATGTAGTTTTGATGATTTCAAATATTATTGTTTTAAGTATTATATTATCCTAACATTTTTTGGAAGAATTATTTTTACTCTTGTGTGGACTAACATTTCAGGATAATCGTACTCCAGACTACTGAGGACTTCAAATCAAATTCAACACATCATAGTTTGTAAATTGAAGCCTATATTTTTCATTCTATTGAGTTTGAGAGATTGTGATTGTAATTGAGTATCTTAGCACACACACACTTGGAGAGATCTCTAAAAAAAATTCATACTGATCGTACGAGATGAACCAAGTTCGTACGGGACGATTAGATCAGTTATCCCCTCAGAAGAGAAATGGAATGAACAGTAAGTAAAAAAACTTTTCTAAGTCCTGATCGTCCAAATGAATTTCCCTATTCATCTCGGGATGATGTGCTCTTGATTCTCACTTTGAACTGTTCATCCAGACGAAGTGTACCATTCATTTCTGGATGATAGGCTCTAGATTTCTCACTTTGTATCGATTGTCCGGACGAACTGTATAATTCATCCCAGGACGATTGGCTCTAGATTCTCACTTTATACTGATAGTCTAGACGATTTATCCTGTTCGTATCAGGATGAAGTTCTCTGGACACATGACATGAACTATTCGTCCAGACGAACGCTCATCTTTGTCCCAGGATGATGTCCTCTATTCTTAAAAAATTTGGGACTGTTCTGCAGTTTCGTCCGAATGAACCCTTGATATAAATGTTAATCCCCGGACGAACTTAGTTCGTACGGAATGATAATCATGTATGAAGTCAGTTCGTACCAATATACATTGGGTTTGTATGTAACTATTTTTACACTATTCGTACAGGATGATCTGATGATCATCCAGGACGATCGACTGTATACAGACTTGAAACTTAGTAGTTTTTGGATGATTTTTTGTGTCTTTCCTATATAAGGTCCACTTAAAACTATCTTATAATCTTTTTGCATACTGATCTTCATGTAAATTGAAGGGAGAGTGAAGGAGAGAGTGTGAGAGAGTGTTTGAAGGAGGATTCTTACTACTGGAGCGTAAAGGATTCATTTGGTACTCAAAGGTAAGAATCTCCAATTATGATTTTTGATTACTTCACTCTTTTCTCTCGTCCTTCTAGATTTCTCGTGCGAAGATCTGTCAAGGAGATCCTATTCTCTGCTAACACTCGTGGAGTGTGAAAGGACGAAGGATTATCTACCTACACTTGGAAAGTGTGAACAGATGAAGGGTTCTCTGCCTACACTTAGAACGTGTAAACAGCCAAAGGGTTCTTTGCCCACACTTGGAGAGTGTGAAAGGACGGACGGATCTCTACCAACACTTGGAGAGTGTGAAAGGACGAACGGTTCTCTGCCAACACTTGGAGAGTGTGAAAGGACGGACGGTTCTCTGCCAACACTTGAAAAGTATAAAAGGACGACGGTTCTCAGCCACACCGGGTGGTGGTGGAAGAGAGTTTTTGTAAAGACTTCTCCGCTTTGCTGTGGGTGCAAAAAAAGAGTCACTAGTGGTATTAGTGCAATACTCGGATGGTGCCTCCGGGGAGTGGATGTAGGTCGTGTTTGACCAAACTACTATAAATCTTATGTCTTTTCATTTTCCGCTTCTTTTGCTTTTTTACTTTACTGTATTGTTTAATTTGTTGTTGAAAAATTTTTTTTAGAAAAATTCACTAAAATTATTATCGGTTTAAATTTCAAAAGAGCGATAATTTTTAATTACCAATTTAACCCCCTCTTGGTTAGCTGTTAGGATATAAGCTTAGGTTTAACAACCTAATTCATATTGAACAAGTTTCAACAGTCAGGAACTTTGAGGATCCTCATTATATCTTCTTCTCCAACATACAGAGGGGCAGGCAGATCCCTCATCTTTCCCCACTTCTTTATCAGGCCCTAATCATTTTTCAAAAAGAAAAATACACTGGCCCAACTTTTTGTAGGATCCCGGGTATGCATGTCCAACCATTTGGACCTGAAGGTAGCACGCCCCTGTGCGTCACTAGTAAATCGGCCCATTCGAGAAAGGTGCTCAGGTGTCAGAATGGATCCTCGATCCCTAAAGAGTGCAATCAGCCCTATCGTCACTAATATGGCTCTGTATAAAAATTGGGATAGAGTCATCCCACACTGCACTGAAATCTCGATTAGCTTAGTAGGAGGTGGAAAGCACAACCCTGATCACAAGTTGGTCTCACAAATGGTCAAGTACCTGGGAGGAGGAACTTCAGCCCGATCATACTTCTTAGGAACCGCCGCCACCACGTCATTCGAGAAATAAAACTTCTTATGGAGAATAGTCAAATAATCACTCATGATGGTTGATGTCAGATCATCTGCCCTCACTCCTTTATCAGTCCTTCGCCCACCATTAAGCGGGATAGCAAGATTTTCCCTGACCACGGGATCTCTCGAAGGAAGGTGATCACCCGACATTACTCCTATATAGGAAGGAGCCCTACAGTTGGACAATGGATGTCAATTATCCAAGGGCAGGGGAGAGCCTCCCGTATAGCAAGAGCGCCGAAAGGAGAAAGGGAGGAGACTCCTTCTTGCAAAGATGGGCCCTGGGCCTGGATGAGGGAGGCCACCCGTACAGGGCCAAGGGAAGGCCTCTAATGAAAGAAAAGAGCAGGAAGAGAGGAGGGTACAAGAATTAAGTGTCTGTGAGGGGTCTATTTATAGGGGAGTTAGGGGCATTTTTGTCTATATATAGGCCCAATTTCGAGCCCGAAAAGGTCAAATCGAATATTTTTAGAGTCATCATAACTATTTTTTGACATCCCGGACTCAATTTTGACACTTTTAAAGTGATTCAGGACCTCTACGCCACAATCTAACTACATTTGAGTTTTAAATCACCTAAAAATTTCCCACATGCTACAATGCATATTTTTGGATTCCTGGAGCTTCGACATCTAAAAATAGGGGGGCTACTAATACATCGTCAACAAATTATCTTGATCAAGAAAGAATCTCAAGGCAAAATCAAGTTGGAAACTTTTGAATTAAAATTAGGAGCATTTGAACTCTGATTTTAGCAAACTTACAATCAAACTGAGCATCTCAGAAATACAAACCCAACGACACCAAATTTGACCCAATCCGAGCCCAAATGGGTCCAAATCAAGGACCCAAAGAGCTGTTGGAAGGTTCAAACCATAATTTGGATTATCAAATAGTTTCCAAACATAACAAGCTTGTAGTCGAATCGGGTGGATCGACAAGACGAATCCAACGAGCCCAAGATCACTAAATTCTGACATCACTAAGACATTCAAATGTCCATCAAATGGTTCATAATCAAGGGATTCAACATCGGTCGTCTGTCCAACCACTCCCCGTTTACCCTTGATCTATTACCTATTTACGGGCCATGCCACTCCAGAAATCTATAAATAGAGCTCTCATTTCTCTTGAAAGAGGATCCAAAGCAAGAAGAGAGGAAAAGAAGAGAAGGAAGAAAAGGAAGAAGCTCCTCCTCGACCACCACCAGAGCTTCGCCCGACAACGACTTGAGGCCCTCGCCTTTTTCGGACCACCACCTGAGGCCCTCACCTTCTCCGGACTACCACTAAAGACCCTCACCTTCACCGAACCACCATTTAAAGCCCTCATTTTTGACGGACCACCGTTGGAGGCCCTCACCTTCGTCGAATTACTACCTGGGGCCCTTGCCTTCATCGGGCCATCACCTGAGGCCCTCACCTTCGTCGGACCATCGTCGGAGGCCTTCACCTTCGTCGAACCACCACCTGAGGCCCTCACCTTTGCTGGAGCACCACGTGAGGCCCTCACCTTCGTTGGACCAATACCTAAGGCCCTCACCATCGTCGGACCACCGTCGGAGGCCCTCACCTTCCCTGGACCACCGTCGGAGGCCCTCACCTTCGTCGGACCACCGTCGGAGGCCCTCACCTTCGCCGGACCACCGTCGGTGGTCCTCACCTTCGCCGCACCTCCGCCAAAGGCCCTCACCTTTGTCGGATCATCACCTAAGGCTTGGAGTTCTGCCAAACCATGTCTTGAAGCCTGAAGTTCTGTTGGACCATCACCTGACACCTGAACTTCTATCGGACAGTTGTTATTTGTAATATGATCGCCCTCAGAGGCAAGTTATCCCATTGTAACAAACTCAATTTCTAGTGAAATCCTTTCAACTGGGCTAGGCCCTGTGGTTTTTCCCCTTTCAAGGGTTTTCCACGTAAAAAATCTTGTGTTCTATGTGTGTGAGCTGGATATCCGTGTAACGCTAAGATGTAAAATTACAACTCTATCACTATATATATTCTTGCCCGCAATAATAACATTTAAAGTATTTTAGCCTATCATAAAAATAAAATAAAATCACTAATCTCTACACAAAAAATTGCATACAAAAATTGTATAAAAAATTTAATGCGATCCCTATAAAGTTAAATAATAATTAACATTTAATTTAATCATAATTTTTATGGGCTTAAAAATAAGATAGTTGATAATGTATAATTTAATAATTATATATAATAAAAAATTTTAAACACATACTCCACCATATGGCGAGAAATTATTATGTTCGGAGTGAAGACGTCATCTGTACTTCAATATGGGGCACGTCGTTGTACATAGTGTGCATTAATGCACACACTGTAGAAAGTTGTACACATTATGTATATTGGCAACATGGCTATCTTTCAACGAAGTCTGGACGTGAGCTACATCCAGACTTCTCAACTAATAATTTCTCCACTAGGGGTGGCTTTTGCTTATTTGATTTCAGGTCTAACGATGCTTAGTCATGTGATTTCTTGTCACATAAAAACACAAAAAAAAAAAACAATATAAAAAATACCATGTGTAAGTTCCTAAGTAATGTGGAAGTAAATAAGTTGAATTTTTTAAGTTTATAACGTTCACTACATTTCTTAAATGGATTTTTTAATTGATTTTTGTAATGTAAACAATATTTATTTAAATAGTTAGAAAACTTAAATACATGGCTCAGATTAAACCCTCCAAATTATTAATCACATAATGAATTGTAAGCGTAATAAATATTGGTATATTACCATACAAGGTGAAAATTTGTATTAGTTTTGTTAGCATATGTTCATTTAATTATATATTATCTACTTCATAAAATTGCAAAAAATATATGATAGCATGTTTCAACAATACATCAAACCGCCAACCCCAAAGGCTCAAATAATAAACACATCAAAATAACAACCAATCAATTACATAACATATCAAGTGACAACAAAAGTTGAGCAAGCTTATTCATAACAGCTACATGGTATTGGTGGGAAACTACAAACAAAAACCACAATTGAAGCAATTAACCCCAAAATCAATAAAGATGATAGGTAATAACATAATAGCCATAAGATATTACAACCGAAAGAATTTACAAAATGAAAATAACAACAAGCAAACAGTTATAAGCCAACAACACAGCTGTCGAATTATACCACAGAATTTTAGCAGGAGGAAGCAATGCAAGAAACCAAGTGAAAGAACTTGGACAAACCATAATTTGGCTTAACTAACTACCTTACAACTAAATAAAATGCTAGCTGATGGTGATACTAAAAAGGAAATAAATTACATGCATGATAGTCATCAAAATAGCTTGCTTGTATTTGAAACTCATCATAATTAGTACAACATCAACTTCGGGGTAATATCATATTGCAACAAATAGAAGAAAACAGATTTGAGCTCACAAAAATGCTTTAAAATTGTTAATTTACTTAATACAAATGGAACCATTTATAAAGATGAACAAGAAAGCACCCCGTTCACCGTATAACCAATCCTTCATACAAACTAGTGTCTCAATAATTTCATGTTTCAATGCACTTGGATATTGCTGTAAAATTCTACCTCTATTGCTGAAGGAACTTTTAGATGCTACTATAGCTATTATAATGTACAATATATCATGAGCCATTGTAGAAACACCAGGTAATCTTTATTGGTTGCATTGCTAGAATTTCAATAAATCTAAATCATTCTTTCTATCAAGTTTTAGTTCATTAAGATGAATATCTAATTATGATTTCCTAGGCATTATGACTTCTTGCTCACATAACTCAAAATCCTATTTTTTCAAACTCATCATAACTCATAAAACAAAACATTATGGAAGGAGTGAAGATACTCGTAAACAATAATGAAGATACTATATGCAGAAATTGTGACTTAATTATTAGTGATGATGTGCTCCTTCATAAAACAATATACGGTACTCCATATGCATATGAATGTCAAATCCCTACATGGGGTCCTAGTTGGGTACCCATTGGGTACCCATGCTTTACTCGGACGGGCTTCACCCACCCATGCCCATCCATAGTGACTTTCGGGATGACGTACCCACCCATACCTACCCACTTTCCATGCTTTTGAACGCAGTCTCCTATGAACTGATGGCCTTGAGGTTTGTTGCCCTTTTCTCTCATTGAAACTTTCAATTCGCATATCAGTATTTACCATACTCATAGCGTGGTTAAGTGTTGCACACTACGGAGTGAGAATTGCAGTAATATAAGATATATGATAATTAGCAATGTAAATCAATTTATTCATTGATGTTGAGTACCCACCCATACCCACCCATAAGGCCATGGGTGTACCCATACCCACCCATACCCAATGGGTATGGGTGGGTACATGGGTGGGTGTGGGTGTGGGTACCCAGTGCAGGGCTCTGATGAACGTTACCCTAATGAACCATTCCCTCTTGAACTGTAGTTACCAAACAAAGAAAATGACTTAAGTTTAACCTTACTTAATTCGAAGAGATAGTCTCCATCATAAAATCTCTTACAAAACCACTCAAATGAAAGTAAATTTATATCTTCAATCTAAAATGACAGTTATTCCTAATATATCACAAAATTCTAACCAGTATTTCTCAAATTTGTTAATCATCTCAGTAGTCATTTTCTTTATGTATTGATGACCATTTAACATTTCATTTTTTCAGTTCTGCATACGCTATTAAAATACATGAGAAGTATAAATTTGTTGTTGGGTACTTCGACTAAAAAATGACACCAGTGATCCCATAGAAAAGGAGTCATGAATTTGCAAATAACCTCAACTATTTTCCATTCAAGAGAAGTATAACAATTCTTGAAATTTGAATCAACCAAACTCTAAATGTTGAAAAGACTGTCAAAAATATATAGCACTTTCGAGTATAATGAAAGTGGAGTTTCATCTAGTTGGAATATCATGACGCAATCATCTCTTTCCATCTAGGCAACTTTGTGTGACACAATCAAGAAACTTTTGCTTCCTTGCTTGAGATCCTTTCGCATACTTAGTGCTCTCTTTGATTTTTGTTATTTAACAATCAATCTCCTTTAAACCTTCTTGCACTATGAGATTAACAATATAGGCAGTACAATGCACATGAAAAAATAACCATCACTTAATAAACCATCACGTAAATTTAAATGATTTCTTAGAAAATCAACTTAAATATTATTTGTGTAAGCATTATGTAAAGTAATATTGAAGAGTTTAGACTCTACTTTTCACTCTATAAAAAGACATTGTAGTTTCTAAAATAAAGTAATGTCATCATGAGGGGGTGGTGTTGACCTCATTATTCGAGGTCAAATTCCCTGGTATCGACTCTAGCACCTAGGTCTTCATAGCCTAGTGTAGATGTCGCACCCGCAGGATTTCCCTTAGGTGGACACCTAATGACGTAGCATCGACTCAAACCTATTACTCAACTCGAATCAAAATCAATTCAATCCAATTTTAATTCAACTCCAAACGAACTCAAATCAAGCCTGCTTTATGATTCGTCGATGTCAATCGACTCAATTTAATATAATCTAATTCGATTTTGATCAAATTGATATATCATTGGGCTTAAAACAACTCACCAATCAAATCAAATCAAATTAACTCAAATTGAATTCGATTTTAATGGCTTCGATTAACCCATTTTGACTCGTCACAAGTATATATATAATAATAATTGATACGTCGTAAAAAATTATCTTAATCGGGCACGAATCTCGATGCAAAATCAAGTTTGGAAACTTCAAAAATTAATTCAGAGACCATCCGAACTCCGATTTCAGCAAACTTACAGTCGAACTGAGCGTCTCAGGAATACAAACCCAACGACACCAAGATCAACCCAATCCGAGCCCAAATGAGTCCGAATCAAAGGCTCAAAGCGCTGTTGGAAGGTTCAAACCGCAATTTGAATTACCAAACGGCCCCCATTTCATTAAAACCTAAACAACATCCCTACACATCTTTCATAAGAGAATGAACACATGGTTTTAAAGCGCCTAGGTGGTTAGCTGGCTCCCCAATCCAGGCCGGGAGTAAGTTCAGATTTGCACTTCATTAGTTAGGTTCGGGTCACTATTTTATAGTACCCAAATTAGATTTAGGTTCTGAGGCAGATTCTTTTTAGATCTTAAGTCCTCGCCCTCCGGGAATATAATCCCAAATTTCAAATAAAATGTCAACTTAAACATAAAATTTTCTCTTAAAATGTAAAACCCAACATAGGATAGACTGAGGTTGTCTCTGAGCTTCTCAGAATCCGGCTCCTCCTACTTTTTCTCCTTTGACTCACTAATAAATGTTCAATATTGAGCTTTCTCCTTGAAAATTCTTTACTTTTGTTCCTTGTCTTCTACTTTGTAGTCAAAAGAGTATGAAATCACTGCTTTAATCGAGAGTTTTCTTAGGAGCATTCCTCCTAGGATGTAATTAACTATAGGAGCTTGCTTCTATAGGAATTTGAGAACCCATGACTAAAATAAACCTTGTTTTATTCGTATAAAATAAGGGAAGAATCTTTGAAAATGTAGTTTTTTTTTTTTAAACCTTATTTTTAATTTTGAATAGACTTGTAGAATGTTATTATTATCTTTTCAGATAATATAATATTATACTTGTTATATTCAACTTTAGAAATAATAAATTTTATAAAACTCATTCGCTTTTGGATATCTTGAATAATATTATGTTCGTCTTTTAAGATGATATAATATTCTTCTTGCCATATCTAAATAAAAGAATGAATAAACTTTTTTCAAAAACCGTATTTCTATCTTTAAACATATTCTATAGAATTTCATGTTCATCTTTTGAGATGATATGTTATTCTTTGAACTATGTTCGATTATAGAAATATCAATTTTCAAAATCCTATTCTGATATTGAATCCATTGTAGAATATTATGTCGACCTCTTGAGACTGTACTTTATTCTCAATGTAGTATTCGATTACAAAATAGGAGAAAATCAAAATCTGCGTGGTGAGACACAATTTTTCCCACCAGGTGGCATGAAAGAAAAATTAAAAATTTTCTTTTGCAAGTGTCATTCATTATTAATAAAATGTATTGTTAAGCATATAAACCCATCAATATTTATAAAAATCTATAGGTCCGATGGTAAACAAACCTTGCTAATGAATTTAGATAACTATGCCTTTATATTACAATATTCCTTTGTGAAAAAATATTTACAGTCATTTTGAGCAGTATTCCTAGAAAATAATTGTAAGTCCCGACGAAGATATATCAAAAGTGTTCAGATTCTAACCCACTCAACACACTGAAATGAAAAATCATGCATAGTGATAAATGAAGTAAATAAGTTATGAAATTCTGATTGATTTAACTTATTATAAAAAATATGTATGGATGAATCAAAATCTGTTTGTAAGATCAACTATCATATATCACACATATTTCTTTTCTTGCAATTTTGAAGGTGATGCCTTATATTACCTGTTCCTTTTTTGCTATTACATAAATATGCAGTACCACATTTCTACATTTATATTGTTTGCTTTCAATCTTTTGTATTAGACAATATCTCAAAATGGCTTCAGACAGCTGAAGTCATCCTTCTCTGCTTCTTAATGACTGTCCCTTTATCATTAGATACATTGTTAGAGGGCTCTATAACATTTTCAAAAGCCTAAACTTCTTCATTTTCATCAAAAGAAAAATTCTCAAGAATGGTATTAGAATCCTCCATATAGCCAAAATATGATAATATATTTCAATGCAAATTTCTAACAATTTATTGAATGTTATGTTAAAAAAAAATGCAAAACCTTGCTATAACAAATTTTTAACACATTAACTACTATTCCAATATAACACATAAACTACAATAACATTATAACACATTAACTAACTGAAAGGGACACTAGAGCTCAATTTATTTCAGCACACCATCACTGCATACCAAAAACTATAGCCTGTATGGTAGACGTGTGAAGGGAAGGAATAACAAGAAGGACATTCCAATGAATCAATAAACAGAACAAGTAAATAACCTTGAAAAATGCAAAACTCAAAAAAAAAAAAAAGGTAATAAAAGAATCCCTAACCAACTAATGTATGCAATAATTATTTGAGATAAGCCGAGACAAAAATTGAACATGATAGCAACAAATGAAAAAGCCCTAAATGAAACATTCCTTTGAAAGGAACAAACTAACTTGCCAAAATCCTCAAAAATTTTGTAATACCCATAGATGCTCAAAGCTGAAGCTTCTAAAAGGGAAACAAAATAAAAAATAGAAAAGAGATACAAACAACAGGGTAAGTGCTCTTCTTGAGACTGAGGAGATGTGCATGATGAACACACTGAATGTCTGAACCAAGACTTAAGAACACAAGAGTCAAGATTGAGCTTGACTAAGCAACGAATATTGGAGAACCGAGGAGAGTTTCGGGCTGGAGAATACTTGAGAATCGAGGAGAGAAAACCCTAAAGTCTAGAGAAAGTAAGAGAATGAGAGCATAACTGAGAGTAGATATGTGACGTAATGAGATGAATAGCTGCCGAGAGTTGAGACTAAAATCTTTAAATCATAGACGTAGCCCTAACTAAACCGTGCATCATAGGAAGTCAACATCAGGTTCTCAGCTTAACTCGAACCCGACCCAAAATTTTAAACAAATCAGAATTATAAACCCGAATCCAATCCATTTTTAAACGGATTGACCATAACTTGAGAATTTCAGGTTAGGTTATCGTGTCGTGTCAATATTTACCAGTCCTATATATATACACACACACACCTAACATCATTCAAAATTTAGTAAGACAATTTTTATAAAATATTTAAATTTTTTCATAAAAAACATATTTTTATTTGCATCAAGATGTCATCTCCAATTTTCACATTAAATTTTTGGATTTGCAAGAGTAAATCTCAACCAAAAGTATAAACACTTATGGATCAATTTTCACACACGCATAAGCCCCTACACATACACGCATCCACCCACCCATTCAAACATACATCATAGTCCTTAATTGAGTGAATACAATATATTATTTGAGTGCCATAATTAAGTGCATACACCTGCGTCTAAAAACTAATAACCCTGCAAAAAGTAAAACAATGAACAATTTATATTGAATTTTATTATTACCTTATTATATAAGGATTTGAGATCTATAAAAACTTTTCTAAGAATATTACATATACAAATAGATCAATACTAGCTACATAAAACAAAATAAAATTAAAAACCCCAAAAATAGGGGTCATTAACAATTAAGTGGATTAAAAGAGCACATAAATTACAATATAATGATTATAATAAAGAAGGTTTAATGGCTAAGCTCCTAAATTTATATGTTTAATGACCCATACAATAATTAATAACATAGTGAGACCCGTAAATTTCAACCCTTAGAAAAAAAATATTTGTTAGCGAGCCCTAGACAAGCGAAAGAAGCAGAAGAGTGAATCCCACAGAGGTCTAGAACCCCAAATTCCTGAACATAACTCATATATGCACAACAAAATCTATATATGCGTTACTTTTTTCAGGTATTCCCGCATATAACTTTCACAAGAAATTCCTCAAGTTATGTATCAGAAAGCATGAAAGATGCAGCAAAAATTAAGTTAGAGATCCACAATTAGATCTTCACATAAGATGAGAGTGAACATCACCGGATACAAAGGCCCCCCATTACTTACCCATCCTTGACACACTGACAACTCCACGCGACAAAATAACAAATTTTTGTGCAATCACAAAGCAGAAGGACCAACCAAAAGAAACAAAAGAAGGCTCTCACAAGCTCTTTGGAACCAAATTATGAATTGAATAATGAGCATGCTCTATTGCCTTCATCAATCTCTTGCATCTCATGTGATATCTTAACCATGCTGAGGAGAATGAATGATTTCTTCTCAATTCTGGACATTTTCAAGATGGACAAATCAACTTGCTTTTTTATATCTTACAGTATTAGTTTTGCTCATCCAAGAATTGGAGTTCGAGGAGATTGGAGCTCACCATTATGAAATGTTTTGTTTCAGCAAGATGGCAACAATTTCTGAAAGCTGAGGTCGTTTGGTTGGGCAATTGTTCCAGCACCTTATCATCAGAGACCTTAGAACTGGTGGACAGTCTTTGGGTATATCTGGCCGCAATCCACAGGCAGCGATGCCTACCGCCGCCTGCACTGGCGAGTAGGAAGAGAATGCGGCTTCTCCGGTTACCATCTCCCATAACACCATGCCAAAGCTATAAACATTGCTCATGCAGGTCTCGGTCACACTCTCTGGATCACCCGCAATGATCTGTTATATATCAAAATGAATCAATTAAATGTTGTAAAATGATGTGATACTAAACAACATATAAATGCGATATTTTCTGTAATAAAAGATGGAATCAACCTAGGAGTTTACTTGGTAGCTTAGAAAATAAAATCCTTATTCTCTAAAATATATTTTCTATTTACAAGCAACCAAATGACTCTAATGTAAGAAAGTAAAACAAAAATAAGCGTCCAAACTACATAAAGAAGCAAAATAATTAAGCCATAATTAGTTGGCACTAGAGAGGATTCATACGAAACAATAACCCAAGAAGAAAAATTAAAAAACAAACCAAGCTCATGTGAACAAATAACCTCACAAGTCGTAATAGAAGAAATCCAAATATGTTATATCAAGAGTTCATGCCATGAGAAGAAATCCAAATATGCCAGAAGTGATTAAATCCAATCACCTTTGAATCACTGATTACCAAATTCAATGGAAAAAAAAGAACAGAGAAAGAGGATCGAAAACTTATTAAAGAAACCTGGAACTTGAACAAAGAATTTAACCAAAAAAATTTGGGAAACTGTTTTCACATTCCAAGGAGATATTTCTTTAATAGCAGAAATTAGTTGCAAATTTTTTAATCCACCATATTTAAATAAGGAAAAAATCGCATCAGGAGACGACTGTTAAATTTTTTTTTTTAAGGCATTTATATAAAAACTACATGATAATTGTTTTGTACTTCAACAAGGTCATGTTCTTCAAGTAAGTATCTTACATTTTTGCTAGTTTAACTTTGCTCCTGACGTAAGAAATATCATGAGCTTCGGACTCTTTTTTTTCCCTTTAAAGAAGTGAAACATCAATGAAAATTCATGGATTTTGTGTAGAGATTAGTTTATATTTGGTATTATGTTCTCTTTAATCTGTAATGGATCTCATACTCTATTTATCTGCATCTGATTTTCAGCTCTACTTACAATTAATAAAATAATAAAACATATTAAAAAGGGAGCAGCAACACGCAATAAAGGATAATTGACCATAAAATATTGCGAAACCCTATCAACAAATTAATAAGACTGATCGAATCACCGAAGTGCGACAAATGGCGAATCATTAAACAAGTTTAAGAAACTCTATCAAGCTAAAGACGATTTCTTAAACCCAAAAAATCCGATCTAAAACATTCGATTAAAAATTTAAGTAGTTTTTACTATTAATTACTATAATCGATATAAAAATGTATCAGGATATTTGATGTGATTTCCATCAATAGAGAAAATATAAGACAAAATTAAAAGTTTAATGCTCAAAATTATGGACATTTCAACAAGGATTGAAAACAAAACATGGAATTTGAAAAAGAAAAATAACAAGTTGAAGAAAGGAGTCTCACCTCCGGAGCAAGCCATCGGTAGCCGGCAGTCTCGTACTCTGTAACCTCCCCTGCAGTCATGCAAGAAGAAACAATGCCCATGTCTCCAAGGCAAGCATTCCCTTGCCGATCCAACAAGATTTTCTGCCTGTTGAGATCTCTGTAAGACACTCCATGGTTGTTCATGAACATAAGCCCCTCAGCTACATCCAAGGCAATCCTCATCACCTCACGGACTGGCACCTTCTTGTTCTTCTGTATCAAATCATGAACTGATCCTCCCTCCATCAACCGGGTCACGACGCAGAGCCCATTGCTGTCGTGAACGCAGATTCCGCAAAACTGCAATAAATTCTTCTGCCCGCAGTTCATCAGCTGCATCAAGTCCTGCCGTATCTCGATCTCATAGGCGTTTCCCCTTTCACACCCTTTCAATTTCTTAATCCACACCTTCTTTCCTTTATAAGACCCTCTGAATGAACTGGCTCCGACCCTTTCGATGAATTCCATCTCGTCAGTGCCGAGAAGAAAACGGCCGAGCTCTTCACCGCCGGAGCGGATGGTTTGCCACTCGTCAATGGAGACTACCAGCGATGATTCGGGCAGTGGGTTCGGGAGATGTGTTCGTCGGAGGACGTCAGTGGCTGCCGAGTAATCGGACGCGAACTGGGAATCGTCATCGGTGGCCCTCAGACCCTCTTCCTGGCAGGCGCAGAGACTGAATGGAAGCTTGACGCCTTGGGCTCTCGGTTTCTTGGAGGCGGATCGGAGGGCAACGTCGATTCTGGATTTGAAATGCTTCTCGCCGCTGGGATGGATAACGACGTAGACGACGCCGAGGATGAGACCCTTTTTCTCGAAGATCTGGATCTTCCTGTAGCAGAGCACGGAGCCGTCCATGGCACTGGACATCGTTGGCCACGAAAAGGACGAGTTACAGACGAAGGTGAGTTTGTAGACAGACCCTTCGCCGCCTCCTGAGTTTTCGCCAGAGATCTGCTGGATCTGGAAGGCGGGCAGGTCGTCGGCGGTGACCTGTTCGACTAAGCGGATATGGAGGATGATGTCCTTCATATCGAAGCCAGCTTGCGAGTAGCTGTTCGGTAGGGAGTCGAAATGGCGGCGGATGTCGGAAACGAGCTTCTCCGGCAACTGGCTGCTGGGAAATAGTTGAGCAAGGCTGCGAACAACGCCGCCCCATGACAGCTTGCTCTCGCCGCGGGAAGGGGTTGAGGAGTCAAGGTTTAGCGAGTTTTTGAGGGCGGCAATGGCGCCCGAAAAGTTGCGACCGAGGCGATGCCACTTCTTCAACGGAGGTGAACCGGCGGAAGTGGAGTTTGGTGAAGCAGGGGTGGAGGTAGGAGCGGAGGCGGATCCAACAGAGGATGGCAGGGGAGGGAAGGCTTCGGAGCGGTGGTGAGTTTTCATGAGGACTTGTTCAACCATGTCTTCGTCGGTGCTCGGCCGGCCGGACCAGCATTCCAACGCCGCCGCCATATCCTTGCCGCGGCAATCCGGGCAAGAACCCCGGAACCAAAACCAACACCTATAAGTA
Organism: Dendrobium huoshanense; assembly: GCA_016618105.1. Taxonomy (NCBI): domain Eukaryota; kingdom Viridiplantae; phylum Streptophyta; class Magnoliopsida; order Asparagales; family Orchidaceae; genus Dendrobium; species Dendrobium huoshanense. The sequence goes on along the minus strand of CM028347.1, from coordinate 71,594,141 downwards.
CTGGAGCGGAAGCCGTCTGTCGTGGTTTTTCGGTTTTTCCTTTTTTTGGGACTATAACTGATTATGTGAAATTTAAAAGAGCTCCCGTTTAAATTACATTTAAATTTTTTGGGCATTAGCCCATTCTATTAATAAAAAGGTTATAAGAAAAAACCGAAGAAAGAACTACAAAAGATTGACCAAAAACAATATTGATAGTCATGGAAAGTATAAAGAAAATACAACTAAAAAAAATTACAAAAGGGACAAAGAGAACAATGAAGACTCAGAATGCTCATCAACATGTGAACCCTCCAGCAAGTAAATAGAGCATCAAAACTCATGATTTTCAAGACAGACCGTCCAAGGAGAAGCTGGGTAGCACCAGCATTCATCATTGTCCATCCAAAATGATATATTCGGGTCACAAAAATCAGATAAGAATCCCAGGTTGTGTCAAAAGACCGTCCGCATGGGATATAGAAGTGGAGAAAACCAAAATCCAGGGAAAAAAAAGTAATATTCCACTGCAACAACCGTAATACCATCCAAGGGACATCAAAATTTAGAGAAGCAAATGTTGAAATAGATGAAAACTCTTCCATTTTGATGTTTTATAAAGAATTACTCTCTTAATTTTCCTTGTAATCGTGATCTTGCAGCCGTAGGTATTCCCTAATAACCTATCGTTCCTAGCTCTCCATAGAAAATAGATTGTAGCACAAGTCATAAGGAAGAAAGATTCTTTCAGTTGCTTACAGACCATCATATCATCAATAAAGGAGAAAGCTTGGAATATGTTGGGACGCAAAAATAGGGAAGTAGTCTGAGAGATCAGATCCTTAAGGATACCAAAATTGAATTCACATTCAAAGAAAATATGAGTGTGAGTTTCCATCTCCGAGGAATAGAAAATGCAATTCGTAGCAGCAAAAATTCCTCTTTGATTTAACTGATCTGCAGTTTTCAAACCCTGCTTAAAAGCCAGCCAAGCACAAGTAGAGAAACGAAGAACAAAATGCTTATGCCAAATAAATTTATACCAATAAACCTTATGATGATTAGCAAAAGCTTATAAAATGTGATTCCTGAAAATAGGTTTATCAGAAGGAAGCCATTGGCAAATCATATCACCCCCAGAAATTGGCACAGAAGAAATAACAGAGGTAATGACATAAGGTATAATGGAGGGGAAGTTCCATTATCCATTAAGAATAATACCTTTGACTTGCAAGAGAGAGAGAGGCTATGGCCTACTTATTCCAATGAATGTTCATATAAAATTTTCATAACATACCTCCCATAACACCAAAGATCCCACAAAAGAGAAAGATTGGCATTGCTCAACACTTTGAAACTTAAACAATGTTGCACTTTTCTTACTACAACACAGATGAATTTCAAAAAAATAGAATATCGGGGAGAAGAATTCCAAAAAGATATGTATTTAGCCCTCCACGAACTAAATAAAATACTATTAGAATTAAAAAATTGCCAGATCAAACAGCGACTGAATGCATGGTAAAGGGTAGCAATAACAAGAATGCTAATCCCACCGAATTGTTTATGTATGCATGTGTCTTTCCAAGAAACCATATAAAGTTTCCTCTTATAAATGTTTCCAAAGAAAAGGAATCTAGAGCAAATCCTATTAATGATTTTACAACAAGCTTTGGGGGTTATAGCCCATCTAATCCAATAGGCCAAAGAATTATAAACAGTGAACTTCAAGTATTGTATCCTCCCAGCAAAGAGAGTGTTTTAAATTTCCAACCTTCTAAGGAACAATACAATTTTTGCAAAAGTGGCTAGAAATTTGAGTTGTGCAGTTTCTTATATTGAATAGGGAGACCAAGGTATTTAATAGGATTTTGAGAATAAGGGACATTCAAAATATTACCAATAGCAGTCGCTAAAGTTATATTTTTGGAGAAAATAATAGAGCTTTTCTCATAGTTAATATGTAAACCCGAGTAAGCAACTAACTGAGTCAACAACTCCTTAAGAGCATGAGCATTTTGAGTGGTCGCAATACAAAAAACAAACAGGTCATCAGCATAAAGAAGGTGTGAAATGGAAGATCTGCTCGTAGAAAGGTCTTGGAAGAGATTATTAACAATTGCTTCCTCAAATAAAGAAGGCATACCATCCATTACAACACTGAAGATGTAAGGTGAAAGCAGGTAGCCTTGTCTACGACTTGAAATGAGTTAAAAAAACCTTCTAAAGGGTTATTAATAAAGATGAAAAAATGAACATCAGTAATGCAGCCTTTTATCCAAGAAATGAAGTTGGGAGGAAAACCTTTATCATGCATAAGATTAAGAAAGAAACTTCTAGAGGCCATGTTGAATGTTTTTTTAATATCAAATTTTGTACAAAAATATTTGTTCCCAGCCTTGATGTTAAATTCCCCAAGAACCTCAGAAAGTCAATATGATATTATCAGATATAGATCTATTTTTGATGAATCATGCTTGACTAAGATGAACTATAAAGGGCATGATCTCTTTCATCTTACTAGTAAGAATCTTAGCCACGATCTTATAGAAAGTGTTGCAAAGAAAGATCAGTATGTAATTCGAGATGGTAGTTACAAGTGGCCTTTTCTGAATTAAGATAATTATGGTTGCTTTGGCTTGCTCAGGCATTGAGGCAGATGAAAAGTAATTTAACACCACATCATAAAGTTATTTTCCAATAGTGTTCCAAGTTGCTTTATAAAATTCAAAGGTAAACCCGTTGGGGCTAGGGGCCGAAGTTGAAGGGGAAGAAAAATAATAGTGTTAATTTCTTCCATCGTAACTGGCACAACCAATGCAAGGAGAAGTGAAGAAGGGATCTTTCCTCTAGTTGGGATAGGGAAAAAGTCAGGAATAAGAGGTGTATGGGTATTAAAAAGGTTTCTGAAGTGCTAAATGGCAGGTTCACAGATGTCTTCGGGGTCAGTAAGAACATCATTAGAAGTAACGATAGATTTTATAAGATTGGTATTACGTCTAACATTAATTTTGGAATAGGGAAATTTTAGATCATCCTCCCTATGGGTAAGCCAAACAGTTTTGGCTCTTTGAGCTATCCAGTTAGATCATGCGAATTGCAATCCGCTAGTTTAATGTTAATAGCTTTTAAGGCAGCATTGAGATCAAAATCAGTAGGGTTGTTATGAATTTGAGCAAGGTAATAGTTTTTGGCAATGGTGAGATTCTCAACATCCTTCTTGAGAAGATTAGAGGTGGCCCAAGATTTATTTCTTATGCTCATTTTAAGAGTTTTGAGTTTATGGTAAATGGAGTATATGGGGATACTATGAGATTGTTGAGAGAAAGAGGAAATAAGGCAATCCCAAAATTCTAGCAATGTTTCCCAGTAGTTTTTATATAGGAATATGTGGTTATTAAGAGTAGCCATATGAGAGATAACAATAATGGGGGAATGATCAAAATTTGGGGTTCACCAACATTATAGAAGGAATTAGGGTATGCATCAAGCCATGCCTCATTAATAAGAACCCTATCAAACCTGATATGAATCAGGTTATCAGGTCCTGATTAAGCCAAGTGAAATAATGGCCAACCGAAGATAATTCATGAGCCCTAATGTTGAAAATCATGTTATTAAAATTTTCAAGTTTGCTTTTAGAGAGAGTTGATCCACTAACTTTATCCTTTAGAAATTTACAACAGTTGAAATCCCCATAATTAATTCAAGAGGTGGATATATTGCTAGCTAAATCGGTTAACTATTTCCAAAGTAATTGCCTCTCTTCAATATAGTTGGAAGCATAAATAACAGAAACACAGCAAGGCAAAGAAGGGCTCGAAAAAAGCATACTATGAACAATCTGACTTGAAGTGAAAACAAACTAAAAATTCACTATGAGAGCATTCCATTTGATCCATATTCTACCTGGTCTAGAGTAATAAAAATTGTTATACGAGGCTTCATTGATGAAGATTGAGTGAGTGAAGGTGAACTAGGGGCCAGGGGCCGATTGACTAGAAACCTTCACTTTTATAATACACATAAGATCTAGGTGATTTTTATTAATGAATTGTCTGCAATGTAGCAACTTCTTTGGGCTGTTAAAACCACAAACATTCTAAGCTCCCATTGGGGGAAGGGTTATTGAGATTTATAAGTGAGGGTTGATGCCTTTTTGGCATGCTTAGCTCTTGTGGTTTTAGTGTTATGTGTATTGCCTTTGTGATGTGAAGAGGTAGTGTGTATAGAACTCTAATTTCCAGTAGAATCTGACTGAGGTTGGTCATTGTGTGGGTTTTGGTTGTCTGAGACTTCAAGGGTTGAGAGCTTCATATGTGGTTCATCATGTCTTTCCTTGTTATTAGAAAGAGCAGAGAATTTGTTTTTGGTGGAAAGGGAAGGGCTTTGGGTTATAGAGGAAGGTTATTAGTGAAAGTATTATTATTAAAAGGGAATTCAGAGGAACCAGGGGGCAAATCCTCTGATGGGAAATTAAGGTTTGGAATGAAGGTTTGGGTTTGATTTATGGCATAGGAATTAGGAGTCATTGAGGTAGTCAAAGTTGTGGCATCGATACCTTGTGAAAAGGATGGTGTTGAAAGTGAAGCTAGGGGTAGAGGAGGTTTGGGTATAATTAAACTAGGAGGGGGAGTGATGCGAGGTTGGCAGTTGGTACACTTGCTATGCAGACGCATTGGTTGTTGAGGGAGAGGGTGGGGTTTTTGGGGCAGTTGTTAGGGGATTGTATGATAGAGCCATAATGGGAGCAAGGTGAGGGTTTCCAGTCATATAAAATTGTAAGGGGGGTGATCTTCCCTTCTAGAAAAATGTAAATTTTGTTAGGGAGCGGGGAAGAAATGCAAACCTAAACACAAATTCTTGCGAAAGTAAGTCCAATTTTTGCCTCCGTTAAGGCATCGACCACCAGCTGAACTCCAACACAACTAACAATTTTAGATATTCCTTTAGGCATCTAGCAAGAAAGGGGTAGATTCTTGATTTTTATCCAGAGAGGGATATTCGGGAATTCTTCGAGGATGGGAACAAAGTATGTGGTCCATTTCTACAGGATAAAAGTCTTGTTGAAGAAGAATCATGGTCCTCCTGACCATGCTATTTCATAATCCTGAATCGTAGAGAACTTGAGGAGGAAGAAGCCATCATCTAAGGTTAATAAAGAAAGAGATCCTTGAAGGTGAAGAGAAGGACATCCTGGACGGGTCCTCCTCGGAGAAGGGGAAAAAGGTGGGAATTGTTGAGTCTAGTGAATAGGTTGTTAAACCTAAGTTAATGTCCCAAGGCAATCAAGAGGGGGGGTGAATTGGTAGTTTAAAACTTAACCCTCTTTTTAAATTTTAGTAGTACCGAAATTAAACTTTTAAAAAAAAATTTATAGAAAAGTTTTTCAACCACAAATTTTTAAAACAAAAGAAAAATGCGGTAAATAAAAAGCAGTAAAGTAAACGACACAAGATTTATAGTGGTTCGGTCTAAACCAAACCTACATCCACTCCCCAGAGGCACCCTCTGAGTATTGCACTAATACCAATAGTGTCTCTCCTTTTGCACCCACAACAAGGCGGAGAAGCCTTTACAAACACTCTTTTCATCACTACCCAGTGCGGCAGAGAACCATCATCCTTTTACACAATCCCCAGTGTTGGCAGAGAACCGTCCGTCCTTTCACACTCTCCTAGTGTGGGAAGAGAACCCTTCGTCCTTTCACACTCTCCTAGTGTGGGCAGAGAACCCTTCGGCTATTCACACTCTCCAAGTGTGGGCAGAGAACCCTTCGTCCTTTCACACTCTTCTAGTGTGGGCAGAGAACCCTTCGGCTGTTCACACTCTCCAAGTGTGGGTAGAGAACCCTTCGGCTGTTCTCACTCTCCAAGTGTCGGCAGAGAACTGAATCTCCTTGACAGATCTTCTCACAAGAAATATAGAAAGAAGGAAGAAAAGAGTGAAGTAATCCCAAGTCACAAGTAGAGATTCTTACCTTTAAACAACAAGTGAACCCTTCACGCTCCAGCGGTAGGAATCTTCCTTTGAATGCTCTCTCACACTCTCTCCTTGACTTTTCTTTCAATAGGCATGAAGATCAAATGGCAAAAAGATTGGGTGACAGTCTAATTTGGACTATTTATACAAAAGATAAGAAAAATCGCCCAAAACTGTAAGTTTTCAATTTTGTACGCAGTGGATTGTCTCGTACGATCGTGGATCGTCCTGGACGATTTTACTTAAAGTGCTGGAAACGAACCTAATATAAATTGGTACGAACTGTGTTCGTACACGCTTATCGTCCCGTACGAACTATGTTCGTCCGGTACAAAACGGTTATTTCATAGGTCAGTTTCCAAAAATTCTTAAGGACGTAACCAACTGACTTAAGTCGATTCAGTTCGTCCTGGGACGAATAGGTTTTGTCCTGGGACGATTGTAAATAGAGAGTTTCGTCCAGGGACGAAAATAAATTTCGTCCTGTACAATCTCATACAGAGAGTTTCGTCCCGGTACGAAAATTAATTTCGTATGGTACGAACTCATACAGAGAGTTTCGTCCCGGTACGAAAATTAATTTCGTACGGTACGAACTCATATAGAGAGTTTCATCCCGGTACGAACCGTATTCTTCGTCTGAACGAACATTGCGAGTGAGAATCTAGAGAGTTTCGTCCCGGGACGAATATTAAATTCATCCTGGACGAATAGGACTTAGAAAATTTTCTCATCGTATGTTCAGTCCGTTGCTCTTCTGAGGGGCTAATTGACATGATCGTCCCGTACGATCAATTCATAAAAAATTGTCCCCTAAGAGTGTGTTGTGATTTTTTCACTCAATTACAGTCACTCCCTTTCATGTAAAAAAATGTGATTTACATATGAATAGTTTGAAGTCTTCATTGTTTGGAGTTGATTTTCCTAAAATGTTAGTACACACTAGAGTAAAAAATAAAACTTCCAAAAAGTGTTAGGAGATATATAAAAACAATAATATTTGAAATCATCAAAATAATACAAGTTGCAAGAATATGAAACATGCAAATAGCAACTCTCTCTACAGCAATAGTGGCGCGGAAAAAAACCCTAGAAACTCAGAGTTTCTCAAACTAAAATCTCTTTCTTATTGGACACTGATTCATTCACTAATTAAGTCAAATTCACACATACTTCAACCTCAAATCTCTTAAATAATAGCTCAAGCTCTCAAACAAGAGAAATTTTTCTATGCAAAGTCCCGACGACAAGAACCGTCCAAATTAGCTATGCTTTTACTGAGTATTTGTTGAGCTTTTGTAAATACTTACTAAATATCCATCAAATATTTAGTTATGAGTATTTGTTGAGTATTTGCTTAAATACTCATTAAAAGCACAACAAATCAGCAAATATACAGTAAATATTAAGCAAATACTCAATGAATACTCAACAAATACTTAAACCTGAATATTTGTTGAATATTTATTAAGTATTAAGAAAAGCACAGGTCAGTAAAAGTGAAGTCAATTCGGATGGTTCTTGTCATCCGGACTCTGCATGAAATAATTTCTTCTCAAACAACATATAGAAGCTAAAATAAGTTTAAATAATGTAAATAAAGTAAAATTTAAGAATGACAGTTAAATGTGGAAAAATTGTATGTTTTTTAAGCATTTTCTCAAGAAAAAAAAAATTATATTTAAAAAAATTGTATAAATATTCTACATTTACTTTTTGATTTTATAACTATTACTACAACAACAACATGGAGCATTTATCGCAATACATAGGTTCATTTATATGAATTTTTTTTCTTGGAGTCAAATTTTATTTAAATATAATAAAAAAATGTTATTTCTAATATTTTCTAATCAATTTTTTTTTATCTTTATCTTTCTTAACATAAAACAAATCCAATGCATCTACTTTCCTAATCGAGTCATCGAAAAGCTTCTGTTTTATGTGACCAAACCATCAAAGGCAACTCTCTCTAGTTAATAAAAAATTTTCGAATCAATAAATAAAAACAAAAATTAAACATGCTTATCAAAAACTAAATTATAATATAAATATTTTAAAAATTATTATTTTAACAAAACATTTAAAAAAAATAAAAGTATGAATATTAAAAAAACATTAAAATTAAATTATAAACATAAATTTTCAAAGTAATATCCATTGACTACCACCGCAAAAAATAAAAATAAAAATCAAAGATGAACCCAGTCCCCAAATGGCTGGCCAAGTAGTTAGAGAAGACCAGCAGACGATCACTTCAAATTATTTTATCTAAAATGCATTGTACTCTAAGGGTCAAAATGGGTTGGTTTGTTGGGTTCAAATCAGTTCTAAAATTGACCCGATGCAAGTTCAATCAACTCGGCTCATTTAATAAAAAGATCAAGACAACAACTCAAATATGACCCATTAACAACCCGAATAACCCAAACCTACCATGTTAACATGTTTCAATAATAATAAAAAAAACTTATAACTTATTAACTATAAATTTAAGATACTTAATAAATAATGATAAAATTATATCAACAATCAAAATAATATTAAATGGATTATTTTTAAGTCATCAAAAACAGGTGCATATGTCAACTCGAATCCTACCTATTTGTTATACAGGACAATCCGAACCTGGTTTTTTTTTCTTCGCTTCATTTATTGACCACCCAATTGTACACCCAATTTTATTTGACCATTAAAGTTATGATCAGCTAATGTATTCAACAAAGTAATTTCATATTCCATTTATACTTACTAAGATTTGCTTTTTGTTTAATAACCACCAAAGAAAAATGTTTAATTATTATTTTATGAATAATATTACATAACAGAAAGTGGGGGTGTCAAAATCGGGTTTCGGGTTGGACCCGAACTGACCTGAGGTTCAAACGGGTCAATCCTAACCCGACCCAAATATGTAAACGGGTCAAAAAGTTTGACACGGATCAAACCCGTCGGGTTGCCGGGTTGGCCCGACCCTAACAAGAAGCTTATAACTACTCATTAAAAAAAAAAAAAGACTTAGTCCATTCATCTTTATATATTGTCCTCTTGATAATTACGCAGGTTAATTTACTCATACTTAGTGTTTAAATTCATTTAATATTTTAATTAAAACATATTTTAATTTATTTTGATAAACATTCTGATTATATATTAAACAATAATATTTTTTAGTTCGTTATGTTAGCCTTGTCTTAAATAATAGAAGTAAATGTCAAACTGAAGTGTAAATTTTGTCGAATCCAAGAATGTGTACGTATTTGTTTGGCACAATATGAAATTGTAATTATAAGGAATTGTACTTAAAAATATAATTTAATTGTTAAATTGAAAAAATTGAACTGTTCAATATATAGATAAATTAATTTTATAAGTCTAAAATAAATAATAAATTATTCAAAATTTAGGAACCACTCTTGAGGTCAGATGTCCCCATCATGACTCGATAGTCACAAGCTAAACATCTATAAAGGCATTCAAGAGTATACATTTAGATTTATCTGGGATAATTTTTTTATTGCTTCTTAAAATTATTTTAGTACAAAAAATTTTTAAATTAAAAATTGCTTTAGTGTGTATATATATATATATATATATATATATATATATATATATATATATATATATATATATATATATATATATATATATATATATATATATATATATATATAGACGTATTAGTTAATACCTGGAGTTTTTTTTCAAATTGCCTAATTTTATATTTCAATCATATGTGCTGAAAAGAAGCATTAATTTTCTTGAATAGCAGAAGGAGCAAAGAAGGAGAAGGCGAATTTTTATTAGGTCCGGACACCTGATGTAGCTTTATATCCGGACGCCAATAAAATGTCGTCACATGCTTTTACTCTCTACCGCGCGGCCCGACGACCCGACCGAACCGGAACCCAATATTGCTATGTATTAGCTGATTTGTACAGACCATGATATTGCTAAGTTTTGCTCGGTATTACTCGGTAACAAGAAATACCATTTTGTTAAGACCAATACCCAGCAATACCGAGCAATACCTAGAAAAAACTCGGTATTGCTAGGTATTGCTCGGTATTGGTCATAACATAGCGGTAATTCTCATTATTATCAAGCAATACCTAACAATACCAAGCAATATCTAGCAATACCGAGCAATACCAAGCAATACACGAACATAGCAATATCGGGTTTCCGTTCCAGGTCGGATCATCGGGCCGCGCAGAAAAGAGTAAGAGCACATGACGACATTTTATTGGCGTCCGGATGTAGAGCTACTTCAGGTGTCAGGACCTAATAAAAATTCAAAGAAGACAGAGGCTCACATGGAGAAGCATTAATTTTTTAAAGAAGAATTAATTTTGCACGTTGGACGTTGCCCACGGAAGACGATCGTGATTCGTGACCTGAGCCACAGAACTAAGTGGAAGGTCGGAAGAGGGATCCTAATTCGCAAACAACCGAAAGGCAGACAGACTATGACTCGCGAGCTCGTTTGCAGTGTGACAAGTTAGAGCTCGAGCTCTCCTTTTGAGCTTGACTCGTGCCCATGTTCGAGTTCTAGCCGGTTTTCTGACTGATGATCTGAGCTCGATAAGGCCATTACTCGACTCATTTACACTCGTAAGTACAGCATTTAGAACCTTCATGTTAGTTACTTAAGGATGGTTTGGTTGGCTAAAAAGGAATGTAGTGTAAAAAGATTACAATGTAAAATAAATTCTTTGGAGTTGTTTGCAAAAATATAAATAAATGTAGTTGAATATTTTTTTTTTTGTTTGGTTAGAAGTAATGAATATAGTATAAAGTTCAAAGATGGTGGTGCAGGCGAGTGGCGATGGCAACCTTTGGTGGTGGTGACTGGCGGCAAGCGTTAGGTGGTTGGTGGACGGTGTTGTTGGTCCATGGCTGACAACATATGGTAGTGGTAGTTGGAGGCAACCGGCGACGAGGAAACAACAGTTGGAGGTGATTGGGGACAGGGTGGTGACTGTCAGCTACAAGTTGGCAGCGATTACAGGTAGCAGTGGTTAGCATTGGGTAGCGACGGCGGACGACAGTGGAGGCGGTGGCCTCAAGTCAAGCGAGCTTGCTTCTAGTGAACAATTCTCATTCAAAACTCAACGAGTTTGGTTTACTTCAAAAATGAATAAAAATGATTTACACTGTATTTACTTTACTTTACTTTGCAATCCTTTTTCATCCAACCAAACACCAATATTTTGAAAACTCTTACATTTGGAATATTTTACGCTACTTATATTCCAAATAAATAGCCTCTTAATAAATACATAGACCCTACCTTATGTCATTATGCCATTAATAAATATAGTTATCCCATTAATGAGACAATTGACTTTAGAAAATAGATTGTTATTGATGTGCGAGCGGGGTGTGGGCGTGTCTTTTCTTTTGTTAAATTGGTTAACAATGTATGTATGAATAAGTGTATACTTATATTTTTTTATATGAATTGTCCTTTAGATACGTAAATATACATGTCGAACAAGTAATAAAGTGTATGAAAGAGTGTCGATTCTACGAGAAAATGTTCTGCTGATTGCAATCAAATTAGTAATGTCTACTATAGATGCAATATTTACCATACTAAATGAAAATTAAGGGTTTTGAGTTTGTCACTTATAGAGAAAAAGCAAAAAAAATAAATAAGATGCTATATATTTAGATTATTTTGAACTAATTGATAACTGTAAATAATGTTCAGGTTTATGTTTTAATTTGTCAGTGAAAATGTATTGTTTTATTTGTGTTTGTGAAGGAAAATACATAAAATGTGCTAAAATTTTAAAATATGGTATAGCGTCATGACGTTGGACACAATACCGCCACGACACCATTATTAACATCACTGGAGTGCCCAAATATGGACATAGCGGCACCCCATCTCTATTTGACAGCGCTGCAATATCAAAGGAGTCAATGCCACAAAGCCCATCCAACTATCCCAGCACAACAATGTCAAAGGATTTAGCACCGCAAATCCCAGTCTCTATCTTCATAGTGTCGTAGTGCCAAATTTGTATGCCGCTAATTCAAGGAAGTGCTATGTGGACGTCGTAGTGCTAAACCGTCAGTAGCACCATGGCGCTACAATTGTAACTGTTCAGGCTACAATCTACCAGGGAAGTGACGCTTCGATTAATTAAGCAGCACGTCCATGTCAACATGCACTACAACAAAGGAAACCATTTAGCGATGTGGTGTTAATTCATTTAATGGGCACCACCGCACAAGTGTCTCAAGTGCCACGACCCCATAATCCTTTTTTTTTTTCTATAAATAGTCTTTTTGTAATGTAAATAGGGGACTTCAGTCACTTGTTTATTTTTAGTCTATATAGTTCTTCTCCGATTTTTTCTTATGAGTGACAATTAAAGAAATTTAGAGAATTACTAGATACATTTCAATAGAAAGTTTGGCTTACATTTGTGGATGCAATTTTGTAAGTTCAAGGAGGAGTGTAGAGGATATCATTGAATCATATGATGATATCTTTTCTTATGTACTTTCTTTCTTTTGTGTAATTAATAAGAATGAATATGTTTCACTTATTCTTTATGTTTTGCTAAATTCTTTAGTTCTGAATTGATGCTGTAAATGAAATTTGGAGTATTAAAGAATTCTATCATCAATAATTTCATGATGTTTTCACTATTCTAGGTCTTCATTTAATGTATTTCATCAATCCAAAATAATTTATCCCACTAGTATTTTATTTAATTATTATTTTTTTTAAAATTAAGTGATTGAATATCCAACAAAACTTTTTTTTTATTGAGTAGGATAATTATTGTAGTTGAAGTACATAGTACTAATATTTGTAAGTAAGCATTCTTTCTCATGGGATCTATACACTATTCTATCACTATATTACTTGATTTGACATGTGTACTTGTGTATATTAAGTGAGAACTTTTATAATTTTTATATCAAAGAAAATCTAAGCATTATTTAGGGATTAATAGAGCTCTATATTATTTACACAATTTCTTAGGTTACTCTACGTACAACCCTCATCAATTTTTTTTACGCCATTGCATGGAAAGAATTTATTTTATTTACAAATTTACTATATTGTTGAATCAATTGTATAATTAGTCATACTATATTATTTTATTCTTTTATTTTAATTTATTGATTGCATATATTTGGTTGTATGCTTACAAGATAAAGAGGGGAGGCACGCTTAAATTTTGATTTTGAAATTGAAAGAACTCTTTTTAAAAGCACGCCCACCAAAAAGATTTTTAAAATGACTGGCCCTATTCAAAATTTAGGTCATTCTAGACCTCTTAAAAATAGACCTTCTATCCAAGAAAATATTTTGAATTAAAACCTACAATTATTCAAATTGTATTAAATTCTCAATTTGGAGGGCTCCCATTGAAGACCATAACCTACATTTAGCAAGTTTCTTAAAAATTTGTGTAACATTTAAGTATAATTGTGTTAGTGATGATGCCATTAGACTTATATTATTCCCATTTTCTCTCATAAACAAAGCAAAAATATGGTTAAATTCTTTACCCCAAGGTTTATTACCATATGGAATGATTTGGCCAATAAATTTCTAGGAAAGTATTTTCCACCTTCTAAGACTGTCAAACTTAGAAATGATATTACTTTTTTATTCAGTTAGAAGGAGAATCTATTTATAAGAGTTGGGAGAGATTTAAGGAGATGCTTAGAAAATGTCTTCACCATGCGTTACCTGATTGGTTGATAATTCAAATTTTTTATAATGAAATGGTAGAATGCCTTAGAGCCATGTCAAAGCCTTTAGAAGATACTTATGAATTAATTGAAGAAATGACAACAAATAATTTTTAGTGGACTATTGATAGGGTGAATCCTAAGATAGTGGTTGGTGTTTATGAAACTGATTCTTTATCTATTTAACTGCACAAGTTACATCAATATCGAATAAATGGAGTACTTTAGACTTACAATTTGATTCATGTTTACATATGGAAGATAAAAGCACAATGGAAGAAAATGATATCCAAGGGATTGAAAATATAAATTTGATTGAAAGAAAAAATAATCTCTATTCAAATATAGATAATCCAGGTTGAAGGAATCACCTAAATTTTATGTGGTCAAATAATAATGGTAAAAATCTATATAATTCTAATTAAAATAACAAAGGCACAAATTGGAATAATCAAAATCAAGCTAATAAAATTCCAAAACTAGCATATCCTCCTGGATTTAATCAAAGCAATCAGTAAGGAACTAGAAATTCACCACTAGAAGATGTGGTCATGTAATTGGAAACCAAATTATAAAACCAAGCTGCTTCAATTAAAAATTTGAAAACTCAACTAAGTCAGCTTGCAATTTATGTGAGTAGTAGACCCATTGGATCTCTTTCTAATAAAATTGAAGGTAATCCTAAAGAGAATGAAAGAAATACTAATAGTAATCATCTACCTTAGCCAAATAGAAAATATGGGCAAGTCTGGCTGAAGACTATAAACTTAGTGCTGCTAGGGAGGCAAGCCAATCTTAGGTCTAGTCAGTTATCTAGTCTGACTAAAGACTATAAACTTTGTACTTTTTGAGAGGCAACCTTATCCTCTAAATTAGGTTTTATTTGATTGCTTCACAAAAAAAATGCATGAGATCGAAGAAGGGAGAGTCGCGACGCTATTCATTTGAATGCTACAACGCCCTGATGGGACTTAATAATTTAAATTTCAAAATTTTGAAATTTCTCTCCTGTTAAAATCTATAAAACCAATTTCAGTCCTTACTTACTCTTGAGTGAATATCATACTTTCTTCTATTCAAAATCAAAAGTCTAAGTAATGGGTAGAATCATGCATACATTATCTTCTTCAAAGAATCAAAATGAAAATCATATCAAGAATGAGGATATTTTTTCACTTCTCCACATGCAAAGTTCTGTCATTATTACAAATTTGAAAGAATTAAAAAAGAAGTTGCATAATGATAAGAAGAAGTATATGGCAAAATAAGGAAGATGCATAGAGGTACAGTTTTATTTTATGATTTCTTTCCTGAGCAAAATGTGTTGCTATTTGATTCTAAGAAAAAGTATTTCCATAGGAAATTCAAATTTGGATGGATTGGTCCTTTCATTATTATTAAAAATTTTCTTAATGGTGTCATTAGGATACAAGACACAAAAACTTTGCAAACCATCAAAGTTAATGGGTATATATTGAAACCATGTGCTTATAGGAGTGAAGAATTCTTAAGGATGTGTATGCATTGTTTTTGTTCTACTTTATTATTTTGTAAAATAAAAGAAAATAGTGTGAGATATTTGCTTTTATAGTTGAAATTAATTGAAAATTCTAGCTTTCAGAGCCATTGTTAAACTTTAGGTGCCCTGTGCATTGTTTATCTTATGTCTATGTTATGTTATTTTCAACACATATTTTTTGCACTTATTATCATTCATATGAAAGCATGTGTTTATTTATATATTAACAAATTCTCTTCATGGATAAATTATAATTGTCCTCCAATTACTATTATATTCTAATTATTTAATTAATCTTTATGAAAATAATAATACTTAAAAAAAGGATAATAATAAAATCCAAGATCCTAGTTTAAATGAACTATGTTTAAACTTCATAGGTTGGGAAAACTAATATTTAACTCATTTAATCATTTGACCTATTATCCTAATTTGAATTTATAAGCTATACTTTTATGAATTTAACCTTTAAAAATTATAAGATGAATAATTAATATTAAAAACTAGATAAGAGTATATTAAAATTTGAAATCATAGCTATCCTGAAGATGACATTAGTAATCTTATCAAGTCCACACATTAAAATTATGAAGATTGTATGAGAATCCTAAAGCAGAAGCTCATATTCAAAATTATTAATTATGTACGCCATAACATTAAAAAGAAAAGGAACTACAAATAGTTCTTAAAGAAAAAAAATAAATCGAAAATATCAAAAAGAAAAAGACGAGTATATTAAAAAATTGGTATTAGTGAAAGCTTAAGATTTGAAATATATTCTTATACAAAAATTATAAAGGATAAGATGAGAAAGAACTAATTCAAGGGATGGTCAACTAAAAAAGTATAATTTTAACTACAATCATATCCAATTATTAAAACTAAATTATTTACTTCAAAATTCAAAAGATAAAGATTAGATCTATAACCTAAAATTTCAAATTAGATAAACACAAAAATGATTGAATAAGTTTAACTATTACTAATTTTTTTCAAACTAGAAGTATAGCTTTGATTCATTTTAACTATATCTAGATATTAATGTATTATCCTATATTTTAGTAATTTTAGATTATCACTTTTTATTTTGGTTAATCACTTAATTAGAATTACAAACTTTTATTTGTTTGAAGACAACCATGAGTTTAAGCTGGAGAGGATTTGATAAGTGTAATAATACATTATTTTATGTGTTTATTTGTTAGTAAAAATATATTATTTTAGTTATATTTGTGTAGGGAAATATAAGAAATAGGCAAAATTGTTAAAGTACGATACAATGCCAATGACTTTGGATATAATAGCGCCACGACGCTATCATTGATACCGTCGGAGAGCCCAAATATGGATGTCGCATGCCCAGTCCCTGTTTAATAGTGTCTTAGTGTCAGAGGAGGCAACACCGCAAAGCCCATCTCACTATATGATCCCCATAGCATTGGAGGAGTCAACACCGCAAAGCCTAGTCATTTTTTTGCACAGCGTCATAGTGCCAAATTCTACCACCATTAAGTTAAGGGAGTGCCATGTTGATGACATAGCACTCAACCGTTAGTTGCGCCATGGTGCTATAATTGTAATTATTTAGTATATGATCTGCCAGCGAAGTGATGTGTCGATTCAGTAAATATTGGGTCCATATTAGCAAGCACAGCAGTGGAGGAAACCCTGTAGCGCTTTGACATTAGTTCATGTTATGGGCCTGAATCCATTTTCTATATTTTTCAATAAATAGTTCATATATACTTTTAATTGGGGAGCACATTCAATTATTTAATTTAAGTCTTTTTAATGCTTCTCTAATTTTTCCTTAGGGGTGACAACTAAAGTAATTCAAAGAAGTACTAGATATATTCCATTAGAGTGTTTGAATTTTGTTTGTGGAAGAAATTCTGTAAGTGAAGGAGGAGTTTAGAGGAGATCATTGAACCATTCAGTGATATCTTTTCTTATGTTCTTTTTTCTTTTGTGTAATTAATGAAAAAGAATCTGCTTCACTTATTCTTTGTCTAGCTAAATTCTTTATTTCTGAATTGATGGTGTAAATAAAATATGAAGTACTAATGAGTTCTTTTTATCAAAAATTTATGATGTTTTCAATATACTAGATATTCATTTAATACACATAATGGCCAGATGTGTAATTTACATCAGGTGTAATATGGAGCCTAGAAATAGGAAAGTAGGCTCAACCAAGTATGTTAGATAGATATGATACAAGCATATGCATAGTGCTTGTCATGTGTCAAATTTATAAATATAAATTGTAATGAGGGGGTTTTAATAGTATACAATGTACTTACTCTTCTAAGTTTATTTCTACGGACGACAATTTGATTAAGCGTGATTTTATCATTCCCTCTAAATGACAATGTTGCTATCATATAAAAAAATATGCATCATGTCTTTATCTCTGGTCCTTGTGCGGTTAAGGCTTGGACTTATTTTGAGGATTTATTTCACATAAATTGTTATAAGACTAACATTTCCATTAAATCCTTACTTAATTATTGATTTGTTAATAATAAAGGTCATATAAAGAATGTTCTCCCCTCTCTTATCCTTTGGTTTTTATGGTTCGAGTGGAATAATTCTTGGTTTAATAGTGTAGGTATGAATAATAATAGAATTATTCATAATATTAAAGATAAGATTAGGGATATTTACACAACTAAATTACTCTCTGTGAAGAATTTAAAAATCATCTTATTAATGCGGTTGCCTTTGGGATTAAGCTGGAAGTGTAGGTTGGTTTGAAGCCCCCCAGGAGTGTTTTTTGGCTGAAACCTCCTAGCAATTTCTTTAAGGTTAATGTGGAGGCTATTAATAATATGCTTATGATGGCCTGTGGTGGAATCATCAGGGATTCTAATGATAACTGCATTATGAGTTTTGTTGGGCCTTGTTTAAATTGGGATGTTAATATTGCTATCACGTTTGCTATCAATTTTTGTTTAAAGTTATGCTTTTCTATTGATTGCATTAATATTAATATTATTGTGGAGGTTTCTGTTTCTTATTGCTATGAGTCTATTATTTTTAGGAATGACAAGATGTGTAATCCTGAGTTTTTTTACATGAGTAGGGAAATTATGAATTGGTTAAACATGCTCAATATTTCTTTTTCTGTTATTAATGAAGAGGGGAATGCTTGTGCTAAGGCCATTGCCAGGAGGGGAAGTGGGTTGGCTTCCATGAGCAATTTCAGTTGTTTTAATTTCCCTCACTATGTTAGCGATCTCTTAAATTTGGATAAGATTGGGGTTCCTTATGTTATTCCCTAAGGTGGCTGCTTGTTGGTTGTGGTCCTATTTTTTCTTTATGGTTTCCCTTGGTTGGTTGGGCCCTCTATTTATTATAGTGGTTGTTTATTTGCCTCACATGGTTTCATTATTGAATTTCGGTTTTAGTGAGATTACTTTATGCGGTATTGTTACAGCATTTTGGTGGTGGCTGACCCATAATTGTGGTGTGTTTCCTTTTGTTTCCTTTGGCTTTTTCTTTTTTTGGGTTTTGATTGCTATAATGTGCAGTTTGCTAAGTGTTTTTATTAAGCTATTATGGCAGTCGTCCACAATTTTCAGCTTTGGGATGTTCAATGTGTTGTTTTATTCTTGTTGGTTCACATTGGGGGAGAATTGTATTCATGTTCCTGCTATGAGATTACTGATGGTTGCTTGGTTGTTTTGGCAACTTTGCACGGGTTTTACTTTTAGTTTGTTCTATTTGCTATTGTATTGTTGTTGGTGCAAGTTGTGAGAGATTGTGGTTTTTGTAACTGCTATGACCTGGGAGTGTGGTGTTTTTCCTCAGAATTTTATTGGTATTTAGGAGGGGTTCTTGTGTTGTTTTACTAGGGGTTCTCTCTTTGCTCTTGGTGAGTTGTGTACTGTGGTTTGTCATGAGCTTAATGCTATGAGACGTATGTTGGTCTCTTTGTTTCTATTTTGGTGGTAGAGGAGACATTGTCTTATTGGGTTAGTCTGTCAGTTTCTTGATGGTAATTGGGTTCTGCATTGGTGGTATATCCTTACTATTTTATATTCCTACTATTTTTTTTTATTATTTTACCTATTATCACCTGGTGCAAGTTGTTTTTGATGCAAGTTTTTTAGAGGTTGACCTTCTCAAGAGGATTTTGGAGCTGGTTTTTGTCTTTTTGACATGTATGATTTTTTGGGTGTTCGTTCTTGTGCACCGTAGAATGTACTTAGGTTTGTTTATACTTTTTCATAGTAGGGAACTCGAGCTCATAGGTTTTTTTACTTTTAATTTTGTAGCTCCTCGGAGCAGTAGTGAGTTTGAGTTTTCTTTAAGGACCTTATAATCATTTTTTTTATATTAACACGTAAGCCCCGCCATGGATTTCCCTTAAAATAAATAAATATGAGAGCATTTTTAATGAAAATTTTAAATACATGAATTTTAAAATTTGAGTGTTTTAAAATTCGAGAAGTTTAATGTATGAGAGTTTTAAGAATTGAAATTAATACAATTATCTAGAAATTTTGATTTTTAGTTAATTGATTAATTAATTAAACGTGAAAGAAAATGCAGGAAAAGAAATATTATTTTTTTTCAGTAATTGAAATATACAACTCTCAACCAACTCAAAACAAAACTCTCCAACAACAACTCAACTCAACAACTCTCAGGCTCTTTATAGAATTCTCCAAAGTCTCTCCTCTACGAGCTCTTATAGCTACTTGTGGGCTCTATCCTTTGCAACTATAAACCCCAGCTACTATAACTATTAGCAATGAACACCTGCAAGAAAATAAACAAAAGTTAGCAACATTAAAAATAAAAATCAATACTAAAAAAATAGTAAATCTAACTATTGCAATAAAGTATTAGAAAACTAATAAAGTAAATGTGCCAAAAAAAATATTAGAGTAGTGGAGTACTGCTGTAAGAAAATATTACAAGCACAAAATAAATAAAACATTGATGCTAGTGTCAAAACTCCAAATGTCAAAATCAAAAACTCAAAACCAACTCATAAATCTCTCAAACTTTGCAATTAACAAATCCTAAACAATTGACATCATTTCAACAAACATAATGAAATTCAAAAATCATTAGACAGCCTTATTTATAAGAACTTGGTTGTAAGACCCACTACTCAGTAACTTTCAAAGGAAAATAGAAAGCTCAACCTTAGGAGAAAGTTTTAGGTCAAATTGACCTAACCACTAACCCCGAATTAAAATACCGTCCACTTCTAGTAAAAGTCGCAAGTCCGACCTCTAAGGAAAATGTTCATGTGATAATATAACCTTAGACCCCCACTTAGGCATCTTAGTTTATAGAGCTTGGTTGTAATACCCATCACTCGAGCTACTTAGCTTACAGGGCTATGTCGTAAGACCCATCATTAGGCAACTTATAAGAAAGCACTAAGACCTATCCAACAAAAATATTCGGGCTACCTTTAGTAGAGGTCGTAACTCCTACTAATTTGGTTACTTTTTAATAAAAGCCATAAGTCCCTACCCAAATCTAATCACATTGATATCTCTTATTAAAAAATCAATGCAAAAAAGCCTCAAGAGAGAATTTCATCTTTAAATAATGCTTTGAAATACAATAATTATGATATTAATCCAATGTCAAAAGCATTTGAAAGTTCTATTGTAAGACCGTCTACGAAACACAAAAATTTATGGGTATCTTAATTTAAAGGGATTAAGTTATAAGTCCCGCTTTTTAGGCTACTTCCTTAGATAAGCCATATGACCTACCCAAATAATAAAAAAATCCCCGGCAGCTTCATTGTAGAGTTAGCTTGTAAGTCCCATCATTGGGCAACTCATAAATAGAGCAATAATCCCCATTTTAATCAATTCCTCGGACTACTTTCTATGAAATCTGTAAGTCTCAACCTAAATCGAAATACTTGGGCTACTTCCTAAAGAAGCCATAAGGCCCACTCCAATCCAAACTCCTAGGTTACTTCTAAATGAAGTCATAAATCTCAAACTAAATTACTTCTGTGTATTCTAATTGATATAAATTCCAAAACACACAATAAAATTAAAATCCACATCTAGCCACTTCAGTTTACTCGATATACCTTAGAGGAAGCAACCCATTACTGCTAATCAGATACCCTGGACACTATAGTCAATAATTGTTAGTGTTCATAGACTGGAACTATGATATATCCGGGTAGACAGAACCATGGGATCTTGATCAGGATTACCTCCATTTTTACCACTTTTGAGACTAAAAATATCTAAAATGTATTCATCATTAATCAAGAGTTCTCTCTTACATGTTAAGTGGCGTAATTAATTATGAGCGCTTGCACTCATGGGAAGTAATGACACAAGATATAATTAAACTCTGACGCTATCCTCAAGGAAAATTTGGTTAATTATAATCTAACTTAAGGGAAATGAAATTCTATACTTGTGAAGCGAGATTCATGCATTCGTGCTATTTTTATTATGCCCACACCGACGACCCCTCTAGATAAATGAAATAGCTTAAGATCATCTAGTACGATACCCTGATTGTACTGTATGATTAGACTGCTTTTTTATAGGTCGTCCAAATGAATTAACTACCTTGATCGTACTATACGAACACAATTATAATATATGATTACCTTAAAATCTATAAATTGGAGGGTTTGAATGGTTCACATCACTGAACCTCTTTCATAGTCCTACTCTCTAAACCTTCCTATTCTATAGTCAGTGGAAGAAAATGAGGTAGAATGACTCTCAGGAGCTCCTCCTCTTTTCATCATTTCGACGATCGTTTCCTCTTTGCTAGAGATGAAGAAGCCTACCTTAAGTACAAAGAGGCCAAAATCACGCCATCTCGAATGTTAAATCAACCCACCTTTAATTTCAAGGTGGTGAACCTCGTTACCTCCACGACTCTTCAATTTATTCTTACATCGGCCTTTCCCTATAATTCAGAACTTCTTCATTGAACTACTGGCCAATCTTAGAATAAACCTAGAAATATCTGCCATGACCTCCTTTTTTGCCATCAATATGTAGAGATCACTAAAGTCAATTTAGAATAACATATAGGACTTTTTGCCCAAGGATATCATCCTTAATCTCCGCCTCCAAAGAGTTTGACTGGACTTCCATCAATATGCTCCTTAGAAATATGCCTTCAAGACAACACCAACCCCTAGTCCAAACTTCAACTTAGAATGCCCGTATCATCTAGCACGTTCCTTAGAACATCAATTATACCCAAAGCTGGAGATTGAAAACATAACTCCACATATGTATGTAGTCACTTACCTAATTATATTGAATACCCAGTTTAATGAAGCCCAAATAATTCTAGACTATATCCATAACATGACTCATATTCGACATCCAAGTACCCATAGAAAACAAAATATGTCCTTAGGACACATCATATGATACATACTATAACTCAAATATAAACTCAACCTTCCATATTCACCTGAAAATGTTCTTATTTTCTATACAGATGCCCACTTATGTATCCTTTTCCATAGGGGACAAGTGCAAGCTAAGCCAAACTTTGATGAAGAAGGGAAAGCTGCTCCTACTGGTGGACCTCCACCACTACCTGCACCTGCCTACCCCAAGTACCCTCAAGACGACATAATCCAATAGTTTGAACGGCTAGAAACTAGGTTGGATTTTCTATTCAATAATAAAACTAATAGCATGAGGAAGATATAAGATGTTTTGGTGAACAATTTTCCTTAATTAACAACCAATTTATCTCCATCCATCAATTCTTTCGACCACCACCACCATATGATCAAGATCCACCTTACCTGTAGTTTCGATCTTGTTTGTCTTACCATTTTTTTAGTACTCTTTTAGGAGATGTCAAAAGGGAGAGAAAATATAATGTTTGTTTCATTTTTATTTTAATAGCATCTTTATGTGTTTATGCTACTTATTTTTCTATTTTTATTTATTATTGTCATGTTTCAAATTAAAATTTTGAAAATTGTAACCCTTATTAAAAAAAAAACCATCACCTGGTGCGGGGGAGCTTAGGAGAAAATAATATTTATCTTGCCTATCAACCAATACTATTTGACATTATCAAAAAGAGAGAGATTATTTCAATCAAAGATTCCTAGTGTGTGATTTTGATGATGACAGACTTTATTGATTGAACTCTTGCTTTTCTCATTAAATATTTTAGATATGTCTTCTTTGTGAGAACTAACATTTCACGTGAGATATATAAAGCTCAAGACTGTTGAAGACTTAATATTGGGTAGAATATGATATAAAAGAGTCTGTAATTTTATTTTCTTTAATTTTTACTTCTTGAGTCTAGCCACATAAGAGTATGTAATTTGGGAGACCATGCACACACACGGGGATAGAAAAATTTTATGTTAATTTTTTTGAATTAATCGTACTATATGAATTTTAATTATATTATATGATATTTTATCTAGAAATAGGCTTAATAGCTGGTTGGTAAAATTAGTTTATATGAACTAATCATACTATATGATCATGATCATACTGTATGTTTTGTTATGTTATGAAAATCCTAGCCGCTAAATTAATTTAAGCAATATTTTTTAATATAATTTTTGAATTGATTGTAATGTATGATACCAATAATACTGTACAAATATTTAAAATCTTGCTAAAATTAACCCCCATAATTAGTCAATCAAATCATGATTTAATAAATAATATTCAATCATAATGTATGATATTGATCATACTAGATAATTAACAAAGATGAAATATGGTCATCCTAGAGATTGTACCAAATGAAACTATAATTTTTCATCTAATCATACTATATGATACTTATATCATACTGGATGACCTTCTTAAAATGAACTAACTGTATTGTATAAATTGAACAGTATTGGATGATTAACAGAGATGAATTTCCATTATCCCAGGAATCATCCTGTATGAATAGAGGAAATTAAACAGATCATACTAGATGATCTATTGATCATACTATATGATGTGTTCATAAAAATTAAATATTTCTTTTTCAATAACTATTCATATCATATTGGATGGGACTAGTTTTTGATCTGATCAACTGTACGATCAAGAATTGTATTATATGAATTATTACAGTTAAATTGAACTTTTTAGGGTTTCTGGAAGCCTATTACAAATGATTTAATTTTTAAATTTCTCTTGTGAATCAAAAGAGGAAAGTGTGACTGAAAGAGGAACTCTGAGAGAGGAGCTTTTGAGAAGAAAAATAGGGTTTGAGAGAGGAGGAAAAGGTAATCAAGAGCATGAGGGAGATGTAGTGTTAGGGGATCACATAGTTATTCCGGGCTAGTTGCACCCTTACTTCTCCTGTGGCCTTAGTGAGCCTTTTAAAAGATATCTTGGGAGAGAATCCTCTTAGACAAGTCCTCGAGGTACTCTGCCTTCTCAAGGAGAGAGAAAAATGAGCTGAGTTTCTCTGTCTTCTCTAAGAGGGAGAAAAATCAGTCAAGGTCCGTTACCATCACCGAGAGGGTGACATAGAGTCCAGCACTTAGCCACATCAAAGTTTAGGTGAGAGTGAGTTTGTAAAGTCTTATCTGCCTTGCTTTAGAAGCAAAAAGAGAGTCACTTTAACTTAGTAAAAATTCCTGAAGTAGAGGACTCCAGGGAGTGGACGTAGGTAAAGGTTGATCGAACCACTACAGAAATCTCTGTTGTATTAATTTTTGCACTTTTACATATCCTACATTTCTATTTCATTTATAACTACTTAGGAAAACGTTGATGATTGCTCCATCACATAGATCAAATTTTTATCATAGTAATTTTTATATTTTTTATAAAGATCCCATTACTATGCAATCATTTAGATTTTGATACTTTTAATTACTGAAAAGTTTTTCAAAAATATCGTTATTATTACTTTGAAGTCAAGAAAATTTTGGTAATAAAGGTAGATATAAAATAATGCTAAGATTTTAGCAATTGGAATAAGTAAGATACAAGAAAGTTAATAATCTTGCTCTCTCTCTCTTTTTCCGAATAACTCGACTATGAGGCCCGCAAAAAACTCTCAGAATCTTATTAGGATTATAGGCTCTAGAAAAAGGGGTGTACTCATCAAACTTAAAATCTCTTAGCTTGTAATGATGATTAATAGTCACACAATCAAATCGTACCCACTTACCTCTCACATAGCACATATTATCCACATCCTCATTCCTATTAGCAAAGAACTCTGTCATCACATTTACCACTAAAGTATGGGATTTCAAACACAAAAGCTCCCAGCCCCAATTTGTTATTATATGTATCAGTTTTCCACACATGTTTTGAAAGCCTCCCTTATGAATTAACTTTTTATTCACAACAATTATCCCATACTATTGCCCAGCTTCTACATATATGAATATGCTTTTATCATAGAAGGAAGATGCTCTCTTCTTATTGCCAAATATTTTTGGGGCCATTTCTAACAAAACATAAGAAAATATATATTATATAGAACTTTGATAAAAATGGAGACAAAAAAATAAGTGAAGAAAATATGAAAACACGCATCCTATTTTATAGATAATACGAGTGCTACAGCGCTTAAAAGCATGGTGTTGTAGTGCTCAAGAATACAAAATGGTCAAACTAATGGACATTACAGTGGTGCAGGACACATGGTGTTGTGGCACAAGCATGGGGAAATGAAACACTTACTTTTTTATTAGAGAAATGTTGTGGTGTTTGACACGTGTGAGAACTACTCACTAAGAAAGACCACTATTGTGATGCTCTTGTGGACCTCCGAAAGAGCACCGCTCATGGCGTTCGAACACAAAGGGTACGATCGCACTATCCCGTAGGACAAAACGATCGCAGGCCTTTACACTCGACACGAACATGTCAATGGAAGGACAGATTAGATTGTGCATACGACTAATCATTGAGTATAGCAGCTCTCACCAGCACACCCCAATGGGTAGCAATATATAAGACCTGATCAAAACAGGTTTCCCACGCCCGATATAACAGCTCGAGCGGGCTTTATTAAATGTGGGATCAAATTTCACACGGGCGCAAGCCCCCGTGGTTAATTACATCTCAGACCAGAACTTGAGAAGACTCTTGATTAAGGATTAAATATTATCCTTTCCTAAATTGAAATTGGCACAAGGGTGCAGACTAAGAAGTCTTACTCAAAAGGAAAGAGAGGTCTAAAATGGATAAATCCACATGTAGGGTTCACACCAGCATTCGGAGGATCTAGTATACTAAAGAGAAACTAGAAAAAATAAAATCAATCACTCAATTACATGTGTGAGAGAAGGATGGAGGTGACATCATCCATGTGACACAGATAAATAGGATTTATGGTCTCTGAAGAGAAGGAACCTGCCCACTATTTAGGCATACTACGAGATCGAGTGTAGTAGCCTCAAATCCTAAATCTAGTTGGATTTAGTGTTCTACACACACTAATGCCCGTGTCTTAACTAATACAATACAAAACCTGGACTTACCCCGGCCTGAATTGGGGAGCTAGCTAACCACCTAATCGCTTTAAAACCATGTAGTTTAGTCATTTATGAGAGATGGGTGGGTGCTATAGTTTTTTGGAAATATGACCGACATCTAGAGAGTTTCCTAATTGGTTCTGGACTTATGTTGGGTAAATGCCCCTAACTAATGTAATTAAATTTTATTTAATTAGTTGCTAAAGCAATGCATGCTAGTTGAAAAAGTCAGATCATTGAATGCTTCAGATTTTAAAAACATGCTTAATATAAAATAATTTTTTAGAAGGAGACTAGACTTCCCCAGGTCCGGCACCTCATCCTCATATGCCAGCTTATCCGGACTCTACCCACAGGCGGGGAAGTATCTCATAAGAAGGAGAGAGAAGGATGCATTGATATGCATGCGACTCCGGATGATTTCGGCAGTTCCCTAAATCGTTAAGTTTCTATGTTATTTAAACAATAAATATTAATTTTTTTATTATGAGTATAAAATTTTTTGCAGTTCTTAAAGAGCCTAACGAATGTCCAGGCTAAAACAAAAGCGGCATGCAAGAAAGAAACCTAAAAAAAGCAAGCAATTTATACTACGCAAGTATAATAAACACATCAATATAATCAAACCAATTAAGTAAATGTCCATAGACCAACTACTCTTTAATTACAAACTAGGGTCTGCTGAAAAATAAAGTGGTCAGGCACCACTACCAATAACCCGGATTTCTAAGCCTATAATAGATTCAAATGACTTTGAGTGAGATATTGGGTCTTCAAATATTCAACTCTTCAGTGTTCTTTGGAATTCTTCTCCTTGGACTCCTTGAATCTCTCCTCCTTGGACTCCTTGGATAAGTCATAGCTTGAATATCCAAACGAAGAGACAATCTCCCCTAAAAGGGGTCTTGCCTTTTCTCTTTGGATATCTAAAGTCATTCGAACCCGATCTTCCAAATGAAAGAAGACTCTCCCCTTTAGGGATGCCTTCCTCTTTTGGAATTCGAGTTGGATATGAATATCCACACTTAAGGTGCATTTTCATAACTCTTCACTATATTACAAATATTACATTAATAGAAAGCAGAAAATTCTAGAGTCACCTGCAAGGTTATCCTAATAAAAATCCTAAGTACTTTATACACACACACACACACACACACACACACACACACACACACACACACACACACACACACACACACACACACACACACACACACACATATATATATATATATATATATATATATATATATATATATATATATATATATATATATATATATATATATATCATAGTTACACACTTGGTCATGCTCTTAATTATAAGGGCTAGGCAGTTTCTGAAGCACCTATAGCAGTTATTATTAAATGATTTTTAGCCCTCACTTATTTAGGGGGGGGGGGGGGGGGGGGCTGAGCAAGCACCTGCACGAAATATTTTTAGTATAAATCATGACAGTTGCCCCCCTTTAGTATTGCATGAGCATGGCCACCTGTAAGAAAAGCAATATATATTTCATCCCTAACCTAGGGGTAGATCTAATGTACATCACATAAATTCCACAGAGTGCAGGAAAAGTAAGCAAATATACCAATAATTTCATTCACAGCATGTAATAAAACTATGAAAATCCTGGCACACAATAGAAAAGTCTAGAGGTGGTGCCCTAACAAATAATTCTATATGTGTGTAAGGCTTGTGTGGTTTGGATAGAACCTAAGTAGGGTGATTAGTTCCAATTGCCTAAGGTTAGAATTTGTTAAAGGTTAGAAAAAGAAATTTTAGTTAAAGTCCAAATATTAATGGATTAGGGTCCACTTAAGTTAATTTAGTTTGTTGATCACTTTTAAATACTGAAGGTAGTGATATTTGAAGTTTAAGTTATATTAGCCAATTTTGGAAAGTCCCGGATCCTCCTAGGTCCTAGGCTAAGGCGGTCCAATTGGTCCCTATGAGAAATATGCTAGTTTTGGGGTTTTTAACACCTTAGGTAAATACTAGACCTTAAGATTAGTAGTTAGATAGGTAGTTTGCTGGATTTGGAGTTTCCTATGCAAAGTTATGAATTTTATAAGTTTCGGGCCTTAGACTATAGACTGAGGTTGGCCGAAAAGTTGACTTTCTAATTTAGGTTAGTTTCTAAAATCCTAATATTTTTAATAAATACTAGACCCTAATTGGTGTTGAATGCAAATGAGTTTACCTAATTTGAAATCTAATACAATTAGTTATGAATTTCTAAAGTTTGGGTATTTATGGGAATTATCTAAAATTTCTAATTAAGGGGTGATTTTATGGTTTTAGCCCAAATCAGCTCCAATTTAATTGGAATCACCTCCAAAGGTCCGAAATGACATAAGGAGGTGTTCTCAAGTGTTTAGAGAAAATTTGGAATTTTTAATAATTTTTAATAATTTATTAGGGGTAAAAAGATAATTTCCAATTAAGGTTAAGTTAAGGGTCAGATTGGGGTCAAACTAAGGAGCCCTATTTATTTCAGGTTAAGGATGAGATTTTGAATAATTTGAGCTATTGTGGGTTTCTAAGTTGAAATGAATTTATTATAATTCTTAGAAAGTATTAGGGCCCTATTAACCAAGTAAATTAGGGTTGGTTAATTAAGGGGTCTAAAAGCTCCTAAAAATTCCTAAAAAATTTTGGGATGTTTATGACATCACTAAGTTTAAATGTTGATCTTTCATGTCAATCAGGGACCTATCCTAGCTCATAGAATTTTTTTAAGTTCGCTAGACGGGTCCTTTATTATTGTCCTTAGGGTGTCACTACGTTGGATATGTTTAAACTTGAGTTTTATTGTAACACTCAAGATAATAATGCATGGAGTACACAAAAATAGTAACCACACCATGTCCATAGTTCTAGGAGAGCCTAAACTAAGTGCTCGTGCATACTACACATGTGAAATACGATAAAAGGAAAATAAATGAAATGATCAGTGAATGATTGAGACTCAACCATTCACTAATCCACTTCCGTATGATTGCTCTTCATGCATATAACATATGTTCAAAATCTCATTGAAGTGAATCTCCCAAAATTTGGATTTAATAATATGGGTAGTTTTAAAATAATTTAAAATACCCTTAAATATATATATATATATATATATATATATATATATATATATATATATATATATATATATATATATATATATATATATATATATATATATATATATATATATATATATATATATATATATATATATATATATATATATATATATATATATATATATATATATATATATATATATATATATATATATATATATATATATATATATATATATATATATATATATATATTGGAAAATAATTTAATTAAAAATAGGTCAATTCATGGAAAATACATAGATATAAGGGAGATCCACTAGCCACCCTAACGAGGTTTTAAAAGGATTTAAAAATAAATTGTAATTTCAAAATAATAAATATAATAATTATAATAATAAAATACTCAAATAACTAAGCATGCACATAAATCTGCCAAAACAATAAGAATTGGTTTCTAAAATTAGTTTTAAAATAAATTTTATGATTTTCTGAAAAGGACGAGGGGTTGCACACAGAAATCCGATTTAAGACGAAAAAGATATGATTTTTAGAAGTTTTATAAGCAATAAAAGGTATTTTTTAAAATAATTCATATTAATTCACATCTAAAAATAATCACTTAAATAAAATAAAATGATAATTTAAGGCTTATGAAATTTCAAATTACTTTAAAATATAATGATAATAATAATAATAATAATAATATAATATTAATAATAATAAAAAAGTAACAATAATATTAAATTAATATAATAATAATAATAATAATGAAATAGTAACAAAGATGTTGAAATAATAATATTTATTAATATTATAATTAAAATAATAATAATAGTAATATAATAATTATAAAATAATATATATATATATATAAGTATTTTTTACTATTTTTAAAATAACTAAATAAATAAATATTATTTTTGAATAAAATTAATTTTAAGATGAAGAGAATGAAAATACGAACAAAATGATATATATTGTGTGCGAAAAATGGATCAAAAATAGATTTTCTAGGATTTTTTAAAGTTAAAATAGGTTTTAAAGTAATTAAAATATTTATTTTATTTAAAATCGGAGGCAGAGACTAAGCAGATGACACATGGCATAGCGGGATTCACTCCCAGAACCGCATGCAATCGTTGTCTGGCGACGCGATGATTGTGCCGCCAGTAATTATTGCAGCAATCGTATGTCGCTGACGCGGCGCCACTTAGCCACACAGGCAGGGACCTCCATCGTCCGATCCGCGTGGAAACAAACTGACGGTTCGGATAAACCTGGATGGTGATTCGATCTAGCGTGTATACGCCCGCGGTTGTACCGACATGCGAAACAACAGAACACGGACCATTGATTCTGAGATCAACTGCCCGTAGTTTCATATATCAGCAGCTAGGGCAAACCCGAGAGCCAAAACGAAATTTCACCTTTTTCTCTCAATCGGCTAAACAAAATGCTATGAAATTTTAAACGCATATTCCATGAACGAAGAGCATTCGTGGGGGCCTACTTTTGAGATCTAAGACGCTGTAAATAAAAAGATATTTAAACTTAAGTGTAGTGACCTAGGTTAAGTGTCTTAGAGAAATTTCACCATTGAATCTTCAAATCTTTGACACGGTTGAGCTTGTAGATTGTTCTCATATATATCTCCTATTGAACTCGAGTCCAAACGAGCTCTCGATCAACCGGAAGAAACTTGGAACGTTTGAGGGTTCGGTTGGCCGGAGATCTCACCGCCGGCGAGGGTTTGGCAGCGGGTTTTGGTTGTGGAAGATGTAGGGAAGTAGGGAGAGCTCTCACAGGGAGTCGTGCCACTTGAGAGAGTCTCGAGGGAGATATATGAGCCAAAAGATCCTTAATTCCACCTTGATTTTGCTATTTAAGCATCATAACCCTATCACCAACGGCCAAGATTAGATCTAGAGTTAATTGGGAGGGAAAAGAGGGGATTAGGCCGTGGTTTTGAATTCTAGGGCCATTAAGGAGGGATTAAATGCAATAAAGGGTCTTAAATGGGCCTTAATAGGTTAAAATTGACCTATTTAAGACTTGGGTTGACCAAGGCAATGGTTGACCTAGTCAACCCAGTCAAATAGGTCAAAGGAGACGAGGGGTCGAGCCAAGAATGGGTTTGGATTTGATTTGGATTTAAAAGGACCCGTTTAGGCCAATTAGGTCAACCTGGATTGACCCAGGGCACAAGCCTGGGTCCAGTAGACTGAGCTCGACCTACTGAGTCTAAGGGTGAAGAGAAATAGGCTTGAGGAGGCCTGAATTTGGTTCGAAATCAAGTGGAACAGAATCAGGGTCAATTTGGGTCAACCCTGGTTGACCTGGTCAACCAAGTTGACCCAGGACCTGGGTCTGGGCTCAAAAGACTTGGCTTAACTCCCTAGACCCACTGGGAAGGGTCTTGGGGTCTAGCCTGGTCAATTTTGACCAGGTCAACTCCTTGACTCAATCTGGAGCAAAAAAAAAAAAGGTCAATAGCTCTAACTAACACAATTATGTTTTTGACTTAACACTATAATGCTATGTATAATATAGAACTATGCCATTCAAGAAAGCTTGATAATGAAAAAGTTATGAAAGTATGAAATGTTTATTGCACTACCATTAGTATTGTAGAAATAACTAACCAAACACTATGGCACTTAAAAGTGTAGTGTTGAGGTACTCTATAAGGCTTAATAGCACTGTGATGCTTAAAGATATAATACTACAGTAGTGCACTCTAGAAAATGTCCCTAAGAGCTCAACAATGTTTGTTTATTTTTGAATGTTGTGTCGCTTGACAGGAAAATGCTACGATGCTAGCTCAATCTTTAACATAACAAACATAATACAAACTACAAATAATAATAATAATAATAATAATAATAATAATAATAATAATAATAATAATAATAATAATAATAAAACATAATTGGGTGTCCTCCCAAATAGTACTAAATTTATAGTCTTAATCCAGACTTGCCTATATATGTCATTTTGGCTACAATGAATCACTACTACTTCTTAAGTGATCTCCACTTTGCTCTTTTTCTTTCTCATATGGATCAATTTCAGTATTACTAGTCAAAGTTTTTTAGGGTTTACTACTAAAAGAGATTAAAAGCTATTCTAATTAATTTTTTGAATTTTTAATTGAAGCATTATGATTTTACAATTGGGTTTCTAATTGAATCATAATCTCTTTTAAAGGTGTCTTTCTATTTTTGAACTGACTATTTTGATTAAAACCTAGGGGATAATAAGGTCTACGGTTTAATACAAATTATTGAGGATTATTCTAGTTTCCTCCTCGATTAAATTGACCTACATTTCATTGATTATTACCATTGATATTATTAGAAGAATAAATAAAATTAGGATGGTTCCTCCAACCTAGATTGTATATATTGAAATATAGATTATGTTATCTTCCAATCAAATTCACATTCTCAATCCCTTGAGCATTACTATCACCAATAGAATTTAAATCATGTTTTTCTAATTGCATCAATGTTTTTGAACTTAAATAAACTCCAAAAGTATCCAATTTCTTAGAAATTGTAAGTACTTGAGCAGTCGATATGGATAAAGTATTCATAAATTCTAACTACTCTCTTAGGATTCACATTATCAGAAGTCCATTAAAAATTCTTTGTATTCATTTTCTCAATTAATTCGTATGCATCCTCAAATGGCATACACAGTAAAGACCCTCGAACTATTGTACAATAATTAACTTATGGGGATCCTACTAATTCACTATAAAATGTCTAAATAACCAATTAATTGGGTAAAGCACAGTGAGGGCATTTGCTAATCATTTTCATAAATATCTTCCAACTTTCATAAATTAATTCTCCTTCAAATTGGGTACTTTAAATTGGGTAAAAGATGTGATATTATTCCTAAACTTAAAATTTTTTTAAGGTGATAAAAATTTATCTTGGAATTTGTGTGCCAACTCATTCTAAATGGTTATAGTGCTCGGGGGCAAGAAATTCATCCATATCTTAGCTTTGTCCCATAGAGAAGATGGAAACACATGAAGCGTAATAGTATCATCACTGACACCATTATACTTAAATGTTGCATAGATTTCTAAGATGCTAGCTAAGTGTAGGTTAACATCCTCAATAGGAGTTCCCTCAAACTAAGAATTTTGAACTATCTAAATTATTGTAGTTTTTAACTCAAAGTTATTGGCATGGATAGTAAGTTTATTGATACTCTGATGGATTCCATCTACAACAGGACCGGCACACTCCGTAACAAGTATAGGATGGTCATGATCTTATACTAGTTCAAACATATTTAAAGTTAAAATATATTTAGTTTTTCTAATTTCTGTAAGGGTCCTTTCAATTTCACCATCAAATAATAAGTTCACGTTACTAGATCTACTAAGCATATAATAATACACTAAAAATTAAAGAACAAAAACTTAAAAAAACAAGAAATTTTCTTTTAAAAGTTTTAACAAATACTATAAACAAAAGTCATAAATACAAGTAGGACTAAATATGTAACTTGTTTAATAATAGAATTTAAAATTATAACATACATGCTTCTCCCTGGTAATGATGCTAAAACGAGATGTGCGAGAAGGGTGTGAGTTTGTGTTTGCTTCTATTACATTGGTGAATAGTGTATGTATGAATATGAATATGCTTAATTTTTTTTTTTATGAATATCTCACTAAATACTTAAGTATACATGTTTATCAAGTAATAATGTGATTGAGAGTGACGATTCCACAAGAAAGTATTCTACTAGATTACAATTAAATTAATATTGTCTGCTACATATACATGATTTATCCTACTAAATGAAAATTAAGGGTTTTGAGTTTCTGTTACTTATAGAGAAAAAGAATAAAGATAAATGAGATGCCAGATATTTAAATTATGTTGGAGTAATATATGTAAAATAATAAAGTTTTCTAAATGATACTCTTAAGTATTAATGTAGATAAGACCACATGCATCCCTAGATCTTTATAGAGCTTGTAAGGGTGAAAAGGAATGTTTATGGAATTCCTACAATTCTAATATATATATAGAACCTATAAAGTTTAACACTTTGTGTTTAGGCATGCCAATATTCCATTCCAATACTTCTATTTATTCTAATATTCTTCCGTCGAGGTAATATATCACACTAGATATTAGTTGCAAGCATGATTCTTATAGGAATTAAATTAGGAATGAGAGATATTAAAAATATCCATAATTTCATTCAAGGCATAAGAGTATGTATTAATTCTTACTATGTGTTCACTATATTAGCCCAAAACTCCAAAATTAACCAGACATGATAAAGATAGAAAGCATAAACATCTTCATTTCAATCACAGAAGAAAAAATACAAGAGAAATAATAATAAAAATTTTACTTGGATAGTACAAATAAACTTCTCCACACTCCTTCCTCTAATGATAAGATTGTTTACATAAAATAGTCTAAGATCTCTAATGAAAGTATCTTGCACTTCTTTAGCCTCTCTTAGAATTTACTCTAAGAGGGAACAAAATAACTATAGTAAAAATTATAAAACTCTATTGAAAGTGACAGAACTGCTAAACAAAAAAATTGAAAAATTATTTATAGTAAGTACAAAAATAGGTCTAGGCACTGCAATGATCTACATGGTAGCATTAAGGTATTACAAGATGAATTAGCACCTCAACACTATTGGGCATGCCTCATTGAAGCACTTCACTAACTTGATGCCTCTATTTATTGAATTGACACGCTTTTAATTGAATCGATGTGGCTCCTATGTTTGGAAACTTCTCCTCCATGTTGCTGTAAAAGTTGATCATTGTGGTGCTTGGATGTATAATCTAGCATTACAGTGTAGGGAATCTCGATGCTCAATTTCCCTATACTTAGGTGCTACGATATTTCTTTTTTTACACAACGGTGCTATAAAGCACTACGATGCTAACCTTGGCTCTACTGGGGTAATAATCTTCCTAAAATTTTGGAGTGATCAGTGATGCAATGTTTAAATATGGCACTAGGGCATGTGAGTAATGATGTTGTGGTTTTGTAAGTATGGGCGCTATAGTGCTGATTCAACACTTGTATTTTTTTTCCTTTTTTGAGATTTTCTACATAAATACAATTAAAAAAATACATTTTTATTGAATTTAAATATAATAAATAGTATAATATATATTTTCCTTTTTTTTACACACTTTTTTGCATATTTGCATTTATTGGGCTTATTTTGTTACTCTTTTTTACATTGCGAACCATTGCGCATTCCTTTTGATTTTTGTACATTTGTACATTTGTCAAGAGTAATTTTCAAAGTCATTAATCAAAGTTTTCAAATTAATCTAAGCGCATAAATATTAATTAAAGAGTGAAATATAAAATAAGAAAAACATCACAATTGCAATAATAAATTAATGTAGTCTAAACAAGAGACATGAAATTTG
This sequence comes from Dendrobium huoshanense, assembly GCA_016618105.1. Lineage (NCBI taxonomy): Eukaryota > Viridiplantae > Streptophyta > Magnoliopsida > Asparagales > Orchidaceae > Dendrobium > Dendrobium huoshanense. Next base: position 71,557,964 of record CM028347.1, on the reverse strand, counting down.
ACAATCTTAATTATTATCAAGTTATAAGCTAAACTTAAATTTAGAAAAAATTAGATTTTCTAATGAGTCTGATTTTTAATTTGCATTTTAAGAATTATAGCACTGATAAGAAAATAAAATCCAAAGATTTTCATTGTTAAACACACATTTCAGAAACAAGATAAAGACAATGTTTACTTATATTGATATCAAAAAGATATTATAGTCACTGCAATCGATATCAATAGTCACCAACTAGAAAAAAAAAAAGAAAATACATCTTAAAATCCATCCAAAGAAATACAACTAAACAACAACAAACACATGAACCATAACAACTCAAACCCAAAACAGAAAGTGCAACAATCACTCGGACGGTCCCTGATCTGGAGGAGGAGGTTGACCATTGAAGAAGGTAAAGTAACTACTTACCATAAGCATGTTACTGTTCAAATCATTCATTTGCTCTCTTATGAAGCCCATATCCTGATTGTAGTGATTTTCAAATTGATCAAAATGTTGATCAAAATGAGTCTCTAACTGATCAAATCTTTGAACCAAATTTTGATAATTTGTATCATTGGTCGGTGCTGGTTCGGCTTCATGTTCCTCCTCGATGTCACTGATGACGTGTGCCTTACTAGTGTCATCATTTTTGAAGATTGCTCTGAATGATGCATCATTGTAATAGAGCAAATCTTCAAACTCCTGATCAGGATGAGTCAAACCATACTTCTTCTTCAGAATATAGGCAACAAGATGTCCTAAAGCAATATTCCTTTTTTTATGATCAGCATGATCTATTTCAGAAAGCCCAAAAAGATAGTCGAGAATTAACTGGGCTTTATCTATAGGTTTTTTAGTCATGACCATAAAAGTGACCATAGAAAGAAGTGGAGTTATGTTCACTCTATCACCAGCCTTAGGGATAATGGAAGTTCTAAAGACATGCTGGATGATTCGTGCAGTTTTCACAAGACTGGATAATTTAGCCACATGTTCATTCACATTATTCCCTCTAATCACTTGATTGATTTCAGACCACGAATAGTCATCGGTAGTTATCAGATAATTTGCTCTTTCCCCTTCAGTTCTTAAGTTTTGAAATGCTCCTAAGTCATGCTTAGTAATTTCTACTTTTTGTTTAAAGACAAAGGAGTGGACTACAGACTGACGAGGCCCAAAGGACATATTGGCCAAGAAATAGTGAAAAGTCCCTTTGTTTTAAGGGTGGACCAGAGTAAGAATGAAATCAAATTGGGTCGAGGCGAACAGGTTAATTACCTGTAAAGTAAGATTTTCTTAAAGTAGGATCCTATAGGGTGTGATTTTGGCAGAGGCAAATCGAGGAAAAGATTCCTCATTTTCCTTAGATAGAAAGTTCTCTGAAGGATTCCTATGTGGTTTCTTTGCTATGACCTTCTGCCTCTTACTTGAACTGGAACTAGCCATCAGAAAAGGACTGATCTAAAGAACGAAAGAGATTGAAAGTGATGTTTAGAGTGGGACAGTTAAGTTCAAAAGCCTACCAATTTATTGAAAAATGGCATGTTCGTACTAAACGAAAAAAATTCATCCCAGACGAATAAAAAAATTGTCCCATACGAAATATTTTCGTACAGACGATTCAATGCGTCAAAATGAAACGGCATTTCGTAATCAACACAACTTACAATGCAACCTTTTGTATAGAATTTTGAATAGTCTGATCGTACAGACGAACACGTATTCGTCCTGGGATGATAAGAACTTATATCATTTTAATGACAGTTGAAACCGTCCCCTACATCGAACCGACATGTGTTCGTCCAGACGAACCAAATGTTCTTACAGATGAAGTTCATATTAAAAACTGTCTTATCCATTCAACTGCTCCATTCATTTGTCCTATCATTTGAAAAATATTTCATCTTGGACGATCGTGATGATCGTACATATGAAGTACATTAAAATTGCACTTAAAACGGTTCAAAATTCCACAGTTTGTCATACTACACAAATCGTCCCGTACGAAATAATTTCGTCCTGGACGATGATGATAAATTTTTTTTTCTTTTTGCACTCAAAACTAAAACTAGAAATCAAAAACACAAAAATACCAAAATCAATGATGAAAACACAGACTCTAAAAAGGAAAGAAATCACATAAAAAATCATAAACACAAAAAAAAATTAAATTAAATTAATAAACAAACATCGATGTTGCAAAAATATTTTTATTTAAGCATTTAAATAAATCACACCAAGTCTTGTTCTTAATGCACTGAAAGTATCAAAGGCTAAAGGTTTTGTAAAAATGTATGCAAGTTGATTTTTAGTTGTAACATGACTGAGTTCAATTTCTCCATTAGATACATGATCACTTATGAAATGATGCCTTATGTCTCTGTGTTTGGTTCTTGAATATTGAATAGGATTTTTAGAAATACAGATAGCACTAGTATTATCACAATAAACTGGTATAGTGCCTATAGTTAATCCTAAATCAATCAACTATTGTTTCAACCAAAGTACTTGTGCCACATAACTTCCTAATGTAATGTATTCAACTTCAGCAGTAGATAGGGCTACTGAATTTTGTTTTCTACTAGACCATGAAACTAATGAATATCCAATGAATTGAAATGTTCCAGAAGTGCTTTTTCTATTCACCCAACAGCCTGTAAAGTCATAATCTGAATAACCAATAATTTTAAATGAAGAGGTAAACTTAGGAAACTAAATTCCTAAGTTCTGAGTTCCTAGTAAATATCTTAAAATCCTTTTCACTGCTGTCAAATGTGATTCTTTTGGATCTGATTGAAATCTAGCACACAAGCAAACACTAAACATGATATCGGGTCGGCTAGAAGTCAAGTAAAGTAAAGATCCAATTATCCCTCTAAATTTCTTTTGATCAATAGATTTTCTCTTAGGATCCTTATCCAACTGAATTGATGAAATCATTGGAGTACTAACAGGTTTAACATTGTCCATTTCATATATTTTGAGGATGTCCTTAACATATTTGGATTGGCTAAGAAATGTACCTTCCTCAAGTTGCTTAATGTTAAAGCCTAGAAAGTAACTTAAGTCTCCCATTAGACTCATCTCAAATTCACTACTCATTGTTTTAGAAAAATCATCACAAAGATTTTTATTTGAAGATCCAAAAATGATATCATCCACATAAATTTGAACAATGAGAATATCATTTCCAAATTTCTTCAAAAAAAGAGTTGTATCCACACTCCCTTTTTCAAAAAATTTTTCAAGTAGAAAGGTGCTTAACCTCTCATACCAAGCCCTAGGTGCCTGTTTTAATTCATATAATGTATTTTTTAACTTGAAAATATGATTTAGGTATTTATAATTTTCAAAGTCTGGAGGTTGTTCTACAAACACATTCTCTTGAATTACCCCATTTAAAAAGATATTTTTGACATCCATTTGATACAATTTAAATCATCTAAAACAGGCAAAGGCTAGAAAAATCCTAATTGCTTCAAGTCTAGTTACACGGGCAAAAGTCTCCTCAAAATCAATCCCTTCAATTTGATTATACCCCTTAGCAACTAATCTAGCCTTATTTATAATGACTACTCCTGAGTCATTCATTTTATTTTTGAATACCCACTTAGTTCTAACAACACTTTGATCTTTTGGCCTTGAAGTTAATTCCAAACTTTATTTCTTACAAATTAATTCAACTCTTCTTGCATGACCAATATCCAAAATTCATCAGAAAGTGCTTGATCAATATTAGTGGGTTCTATAATTTAAATGAAGGCTGAATGATAGACTTCCTTATTTAATCCACGCTTAGTCCTTACACCCTCACTTGGTTCACCTATGATCAATTCTCTTGGGTGGTTTTTAGAAAATCTCAAATCTCTAAGCAAAGGGTTTTCTATCTCCAAATTTTCTTCTACATTTTCTTCTAAGTTCAATTTATCAATCTTTTGGGATTTGATCTCAATTTCATCTTCTATAATATTTTGCTCTTCCATATTTCTAGATTCATCAAATACAACATGTGTGATTTTCTCAATTACCAAAGTTCTTCTATTGAATACTTTATAAGATTTTCCAATACTTGAGTATCCAACAAAAATTCTTTCATCTAATTTTGGATCAAATTTTCCTAAGGCAGATTTTCCATTATTATGAATGAACACCTTGCAACCAAAAACATGCAAATGAGACAAATTAGGTGTTCTCCCTTTAAGCAATTCATAGGGTGTTTTATTTAATTTAGATCTTACATTCACCATATCCAGAACATAACATGCTGTGCTAACTGCCTCAGGCCAAAAATATTTAGGAAGTGAATATTCTGTCAACATTGCTCAGTCGACTTCTATTAATGTTCTATTTTTTCTTTCGACTATCCCATTCTGCTGAGGGGTTCTAGGAGCAGAAAAGTTGTGATCAATTCCTTTTTCCTTACAAAAATCTTCAAATCTTTCATTCTCAAATTCTCCTCCATGATCACTTTGTATAGAAATAATTTTACACCCTAATTTCCTTTGAATCCAAGTCGAAAAATTCTTAAATTTCTCAAATGATTCACTCTTATGAAATAGAAATCTAACCCAAGTGAATCTTGAGTAATCATCCACAATAATAAATCTATATACCTTCCCTCCTAGACTTACGGTTCCAACTAGTCCAAAAAGATCCATTTGTAAAATTTCCAATTGTTTACTAGTTCTAAGGTCCTTATTGGAATGAAAAGAGGACTTCACCTGCTTTCTTAATTGACATGCATCACAAAGGTGATCCTTAGTAAAGTCTAGTTTTGGTATACCTCTTACTAAATTCTTTTGGGTTATCCTCCTAAGGTTTTTCAAGTTAGAATGGCAAAGTCTCCTATGCCAAAGCCATGACTCATCAAAAATAGTTTTAAAACAAAAAGCATTAGGAGACTGAATGCAATTTAAATCTAGCATATAAACATTGTTTACCCTATTTCCATTTAAAACATCTTTATCATTTAGGCTTAATATGCAGCTAGTAGGAAAAAACTTTACACAATAACCCTTATCACATAGCTGACTTATACTTAACAAATTATGCTTTAAGCCTTCAACCAATAACACATTATCTATAAAAAAGTTTTTAAGATTTTCAATCATACCTGATCCAACCATCTTCTTTGCGGTATTATCTCTAAGTGTAACCTTGCCTCCACTCCTAGCTTCCAGCATTATGAATTGAGCAGTATTTCCAGTCATGTGCTTTGAGCATCCGCTGTCCAGGTACCATATGCTCTCACGAGGTCTTGTGTGAGAGCGACCTTACAAAATTATCAAATGTTTGACCTGGGAACCCAAACAAGTTTGGGTTCACCTTTTAGCAGTTTATAATCAGATGCATGTATGATATGTCTAGGTTTATGCATCTTAGGTCTCCACACAAAATTAGATTTTGTCTTCAAAGTACAGGTGTAATCTATATGTCTAAACAATCCACAATTATTATATTTTACTTTAGAAAATGGATTTATAAGTCTTCTAACATTCATCTGTCTTTTAAGGGATTGCATAAATTTAGGATACATAATAGGATTAGTAAAATCTTCAAGTTTAGGTGGTATCCTATTATCCTCAAGATCTTTTATCATTAATTTGTAAAATGAATTCATATCTTCCAAAATTTGATTTGTATAATTGGTTTTATAAAGTTTGCTCTCAAATTCATCCTTAGAATTCTTAAAATCTTTCTCGAGTTCTACATAGGATGATTTTAAATTCTCATGATTTTTATTCAAGTCATCAAACTTATCAAGTAATTTCATGTGGTTGTTATCAATCAAAGCATGATCTTTCCTAAGGATTTCATGTTCCTTTTTAAGTTCTTCAAATTCTAAACTTAAACTAGCATGTATTTTCTTTATTTTTCTATATGCATCATGCATGTGTTCAGAAACTTCAAATAATTCATCATAAGTTAAGTGACATACCTCTTCTTTATCTGAGTGATCAAGACTATCAGCCATTAAGCACAAATTAGTGACTTTCTCTTTTTTTCAGTCTCTGATGAATCTGAAGCTGAGTCCGCCCAGAAAGCTTTTTGAAACTTCTTTCTACCCTTCTTTAAAGTAGGTTTCTCCTCTACCTTCTCCTTGCTAGGATTGGCTTTGAGTTTAGGGCAATTTATCTTTATATGTCCAGGTTTCCTGCACTCATAGCAAATAACTTCATTTGAAACTTTATTATTTCTATTGAATTTACCTCTATTCCATTACTGACGTTTCTTCTGCTTCCTCTTCAGAAAGCTTCTGAATTATCTAGTTATCAATGCGATGTCTTCTTCATCCTCAGGTTGTGAGTGTTCACTCTCAGACTCTTCCACATTCAGTGCTGGATCGATGTTTCTTTGGCTAACTCCTTGCTCGTAAGCAATAAGCAAACTAAGAAGATTGTCAATAGAATAAATGTTTAAATCTTTAGACTCTATAATTGTAGTAATTTTAGCATCATAAGCAGTAGGTAAACAACAAAGAATCTTATTAACCATTTCAGCATTTGTTAGTTCCCTACCGAGTGCATGCAAAGAGGTGACTATTTGTGTGAATCTTGTGTACATGTCAGAAATGAATTTATTAGGTTTCATGCGAAACAATTCATAATCATGCAACAAGATATTGAGTCTAAATTGTTTAACCTCATTAGTCCCCTCATATGTTATACAAAGTCTACCCCATATGTCCTTTCCACTTTTGCAAGTGAAAACCCGCATGTAGTCTTCCAATTTTAAAGAACAAAAGAAACTATTCAAGTATTTGGCGTTTAGTTGTGCTAAGTCACGTTCTTCTATTGTCCAGTCTGCAAAAGGTGTTTAAACTCTAAATTCATCAACTAATCTAGTTGGTTTTGTATATCCTTCCTGGACTAAAATCCACATACGATAATCAAGTGATTGTAAGAAAGTAGACATGCGTGTTTTCCAAAATCAAAAGGTATATTGTCAAACAGTGAAAGTCTAGTAATAGAGTAACCCTCAGGTGTGTTTCAGTTTCTAAATGTAGCCATTTAGGTTAATAAAAAAGTAGTTTAAACTTATGATTTTGAAAACAAGTCTCTTATACCACTTGTTGAGATTCGTTCACTATGAATTAGGTTGTTAAACCTAAGCTTATATCCCAAGGCTATCCAAAAGGGGGGGTGAATTGGTATTTAAAAATTTAAATTTTAACCCTCTTGAGTATGTTGAACCGAAAATAAACTTTAATGAATTTTTAGAAAAAAAATTCCAACCACAATTTATTGGAACAAAAATAAAACGCAGAAAATAAAAAGTAATAAAAATAAAAGACAAAAGATTTATAGTGGTTCGATCTAAACCAGACCTACATCCACTCCCCGGAGACACCCTCCGAGTATTGAACTAATATCAATAGTGTCTCTCCTTTTGCACCCACAACAAGGCGGAGAAGCCTTTACAAACACTCTTTTTACAACTACCCGGTGCAGTAGAGAACCGTCTTCCTTTTACACTATCCCCAGTGTTGGCAGAGAACCCTTTATCCTTTCACACTCTCCTAGTGTGGGCAGAGAACCCTTCAGCTATTCACACTCTCCTAGTATGGGCAGAGAACCCTCCGTCTGTTTACACTCTCCAAGTGTCGGCAGAGACTGGATCTCCTTGAAAGATCTCCTCACAAGAAATATAGAAGTAATAAAGAAAAGAGTGAAGTAATCCAAAATCACAAGTTGAGATTCTTACCTTTGAGCACCAAGCAAATACTTCACGCTCCAGTGGTAGAAATCCTCCTTTGAATGCTCTCTCACACTCTCTCCTTGACTCTTCTTCCAATAGGCACAAAGTTCAATCAGCAAAAAGATTGGGTGGCAGTCTAAATTGGACTATATATAGGAGAGACAATAAAAACCGTCCAAAACTGCAAATTTTTCAAGTTAACATGAAATGAATCATCCCGTACGATTGTGGATCGTCCTGGAAGATTTTACTTAAAGTATTAGAAACGATCCTTATCTATATTGGTACGAACTAAGATCGTACACGATCATCATCACGTACGAACTAGGTTCGTCCGGTACAATTCATTATACCATAAGTCGGTTCCCAAATAACTGCATGGACGTAATTAATTTTGGTAAGTCGGTTCAAATCGTCCTGGGATGAATAGGACTTTGTCTGGACGAAATTTTTACAGAGAAGAAGTCGTCCTGGGATGATTTGGATTTCGTCTGGACGAAATTTTTACAGAGAAGAATTTGTCCTAGGATGATTTGGATTTCATCTGGACAAAATTTTTACAGAGAAGAAATCATCCTGGGATGATTTAAATTTCATCTGGATGAAATTTTTACAAAGAAGAAATCGTCCTGAAATGATTTTGGTTTTCGTATGGATGAAATTTTTACATAGAAGAAATCGTCCTGGGACGAAAATAAATTCATCCTGGATGATCAGGGCTTAGAAAAATTTCCTCCAACTCCTGTTCGTTCCATTGCTCTTACGGGGAGAAAACTGACCTGATCGTCCTGTACGAACTAGGTTCGTCCCGTACGATCAGTACAAATTTTGTAAGACCTCCTTAAGTGTGTGTGTGTGTGTGTGTGTTTTTATTCACTCAATTACAATCACTCTCTCTCAATTCAAAGAACAATTTAGAGCTCCAATTTGCAAAGTATTGTATTCTGAATTTGATTTGAAGTCTTCATAGTTTGGAGTTCAATTTTTCTGAAATGTTAGTACACACAAGAGCAAAAATAATTCTTTCAAAAAGTGTTAGGAAATAATTGCACATAAAATAATAATATTTGAAATCATCAAAACTATACAAGTTACAAGAATGTAACATATGTAAATAGCAACTTTCTTAATAATTATATATCCTTAATAACCAATCTTATGTAGCCTAGGGTACTATAACACCTTTGAAAAGTGGGGACTTCAATTTATGACATATCTATAAATGCTTATCCCCCTCTTCTTCCTTACACTTAAATGGCTTGCTCTATATATTACCCATTACTGTGCTAAAATACTATACAACTATATAAAACTGTTTGGTAGTACTGGAGCTGCACTATGTTACTCATTTAGTATATTTTTCTCTCGCATATCTATTTCAACTAATCACTTGCAAAAATAATATCTAAATAATTCACACATGCAATCAATTATGTATGAGAAATAATGCACCTTAATCTACCCAATCCACCCAACTCACAATCAATTTATATAGTATCGATAATAATCAATTCTTCCAACAAGTGCTCTGATACCAATTATAATGCCCTAAAATTAAATTTGGAAGAAATTTTTCTTGTATCTATTAATAATAATAATAACCACCATAGATATCTAATTTCTTTTATCAATCAAATAAAATAGCATAAAAACTATTTCTATTGAAAAAAAATCAATATTCATCTTTATTCAAATTCCAAAAATAATATGCAATAGCCAAAAGTTGTACAATTATAATATACAGTTTAACTTCTATTGATTATAAAAGAATAACTACAAATATTAATTAAAAACCTGGAGGATCCTATAACTGATCAATCTCACACTTTTGATCCTCTTTCGTCACCTAAATTATTTAAACAACATATAATGAGTTAGAAAGCCCAAAAGATAATCAAATCCTACCACTGAGCTTAAAGCATGATAAAAAATTAGCATACATGTCACCAATTAGTTCATAATAATAACAATCAATATGATCATAAATCTATGCAATACAATAAGCAATATATAATAATAGAAAAATCTATGAAATAGTAGAACAATATGATATGGATGCTAATGAAATAGTACAATACAAAAAAGTGAAATATGTAAACTAGTAAAGATGTCAAATCGATGAAGCAACCATTGTAGCAATACTATCAAATCCTTAAGAAAATCATATAAATTAGTAAAATAAAAAATATCTATAAAGATTGTCAAAATCATATATGCATAGTAAAATCATATAAGAGTATATGCATGATATTTAGTTATTCTATGTTATAATCAATCAATATCTTATATAACATACTTAGTAATAGGAATCATGCACTAATCAATATCTTATATCACATGCTCAATAAAAAAAATAATGTGCTAATCACTAAATAGTAAATCAATTATAGTACTAGTAAAAGTGAAACAATAATAGTATTAGTATCATTAATAATAGTATCCGTATCCATAAAACTTATGGCTGTAATAATAAAATATCATAGTAAAATTGGTGAAAATAATAATAAAATGGTACAGTAACGATAATCAATAAAATAGTAAAACAATACAGTGGATCAGTGCAGTAACATGTATTCTGGTAATCACATTAAATAAGTAAGGAGTTTTGTCTTGCATGATATTTTTCAAATAGTCAATAATCAGTAACAATTAACCATTGGCTCAATAAACAGCTGTCATTCCTTACCCGCGGCACAATAATAACTCCTTATAACTCCCAATATATGAATCATATGAATTGGTAAGGATAACACGAAATCATAATATTTAAAGGAAACTCGTTAGCCCACCATACTATATAACTCAATCAATTTCAAGTCAATGATAGTAAAACTAGCATTTACTTGTCATCGCATATATTATTATTATAGTATTATAATAGTAATAGCAGACATCTATTATCTAATCACATTCTCATATTCATCCATAATGCTTGTATTTTTAATATGTTTATATTAAAATAATAAAGGTTCTATTCCTTGTAAATAGTAAAAAAGCAATAACTTTAATTTACTTGATAAAGTTATGAAATCAACTAGTAAAAATTTATATTTAGAATAATAAGTTCTATAATATATAAAACGGTTGTTGTATAAGTTCACTATATCTGAAAAAAAATGCAATAAAATTAGTTTGGAAGAAATTGAATGGAAGAAATCAAAATATTTGAAAATAAAAATAGGATAAAAGTCACATATCAAAATATGAACAATTATCACAAAAGTAGTGAAACTAATTAGTGACCAAAATGCAAACTTTCTCTTTCATCTCTTCTCCTTCCCTTCCCTCTTCGTTTCTTCCATCCACGGCAAGCCAGTGTTAGAGGGTGAGGCAGTGAGTGAGTATAAAAAAATGGGTTTTAATATATATATGAAAATATATTTTAGTGTGTATTGCCGCAACACCACTACCCAACACCATAGTGTTGTATGTTGAATTAATAATTACTATAAAACATAACCTTCAATGCCATGGCAACAACTTTTGGCTCCACTGCGCTCAGAGGCTCAGCACTGCAGTGCTCACAAGTTTAACGTCCAGCGCTCCAATTTAAACTGAAATTCATATTTTCATTTTTAATTTATTTCAAAATTTTCAAATTGTTACAGTAAATTAGCGGACATTGACAAAAAACTAAAAGAGATTATTAATGTCAAGACTTGGACATCATAATCATGATAACAATCAATAGCAAAGTTGGATGAAAACAATTAATAGAAGTTTTATGTGAACACCATAGTGGGTATCTTATGATTCTATAACTAATCTAAACTTTAGATTTTCTTATAGCACTAAAGAATTATCCATTATGAATATGAAAAAAATAAGATAAATGTGTTATATTTATAAATTTCAAGGGCTTTCTAGTCATTGTTCAAAAATATTTTAGAATATTCCTCTTTTTTATCAACAATAGGTGCCTAACCTAATCAAAATTGACTAAAGGATCTTGCCACAAGAGTGATTCAATTCACTTGCCCTTGAAAAAAAATTTAAATTTATTTCTCTCTCTCTCTCTCTCTCTCTCTCTCTCTCTCTCTCTCTCTCTCTCTCTCTCTCTCTCTCTCTCATTCTCACTTTATCTCTTCCTCTCTATATCTCCAACATATTTTGACATGTTATCTTTTCTGGGATATGTTCATCTTGATGATAATAAAAATCAATACTATTTAAATTGTAAGGTTATAATAATTTTGATAAGATATTGGAATCAAATTGTTAATCGATAAAAAATAGTAGTAAATTCTCTTATTTTTATGAGTGTTATCTTTCTGGGATTTTTTTACTTGTAGAGGTCATTGCAAGTATAATAACTTTGATCTCTAATTAATATCAACAAATTCTATACAACTTAGGGCACCTTGTTGAAATTAATTTTTCTCAAATAATTGCAACTAGATCCAATCACCTCTCGACAAGATGAGTCTAAGAGAAGTCATAACCAACTTCTTCCTAATTTTTTTATTTCTTTTTCATCCAATCAAATACAAAAATAATAGATGGTAACGTCATAAAATTTTGAACCATCGTTGAGAAAAAAAATGTCAACTCCAACTATCAATGATCATTGAACTTCTAAAGACTCGCAATACTTATACCACTATTTGTCTGTTGAAGTATATATTTAACTAATGTCGATAACTTTTTAGTACATAAAAACATATTAAATAACCATTAGGGATGTTAATTTTTAGGCAGTTGGGTGAGAATTTTTACTTTCATTTTGGGCGTTATTGTCAAGATATACATGCTGAGTCATCACATATATTTCTTGATCTTGATTGTCACGTGTCTTACTTTCATTAGCTAAGCCTTTGTTTTATTATATATATATATATATATATATATATATATATATATAAACATTGTTGTAATACATTTGTGTATGAATGAAATGCAATTTACTCAAGGGAAGAACCAGTCATAACTTTTGCGCGGGGGGGCGGGGAGGGGGGGGGTGTGGGGGGTGGCAAACAAGTAACTATTCGCATATATGTCGGGGGTCTAAGGGTAGAGCGCCCCCAGGCGGGGTTCGGCCTGCCCGGTTAGGTCGCAGAGTCAAGGGGCAGCGCCCCCAGAACAAATTTTGATTTACTATTTCTCTTTGTATTTGGTTCATCATTCTCTAACAAAAACACATCTACACAATGTATTCAATTATATTGGGGGTAATTGCCTAAAAATCATAGTATTTTAATATTTTAAGGGGGGCAATTGCCTAAAAACCCTTGTAATAAAGACTAAAAATCATCTAAATAAGACTATAATATAAAAAAAATTTGAGGGGGGGCAATTGACCCCCCTAGCCCCAAAGGGGTTTCTCCCTTGAATTTGTTGTTTCTTCCTCCCCTCTCTTTGGTGATTCCGGTTGAGCTCTACTGCAACCATTGTTTCATGATATCAGAGCAGGCAGTTATGCATCCCTGTTCAAGATCTTCTTCCGATCATCCATGGAGGCATCCACTGCATCTCTTTCCACCACTGCATCAGAAGAACAACAATAGTTCATCAGCTCTTCTAATTCCCAACCATCCCGCCTCAACTCAAATACGGCTATAGAATCACCTCTTAATATGGAAGAGGTCATCTTCTACACCTTAAACGGCCTTCCGGCTGTATATCAAGCCTTCAAAATGACCATTTGCACAAATCTTCAACCTATTAGCATTGATATCTTATACTCCCTTCTTTGTAGTGAAGAACAAAATCTTTCCCAAGAAGCGACAACTAATCTTCAAAACCTTCACATCTTCAAACCATTTGTCGCTCTTGCTGGTTCACATGGACATGGTCACGGTTGAAACAATTCAAGTTGCGGACATCCTACTTATTCAAATTGACCCTCTCAGTCATATTCTCATCGTCCTGACAAATCCATGCCAAATTCGATCACTCAAATTTGCTCCAAATCAGACCATTCGGCCTTACAGTGCTGGTACCACCATGATTTATCCTACATAGAAGAATCACATAAAACCACTCTATTATCTCCTTCCAAATCCAACAACTCTCCTGATTAGTATCTTGATAGTGGCGCATCTACGAATCTTACCTCAAATTCGTCTCAACTTCAATCCATAAAATTGTTTGTCTGAACTCATCAAGTCACTCTCGATAATGGCTACCAAGTACCCATTCAACATACATGTAAAGAAATTCTACCTACTCCATAAGGTAATCTTAATCTTTACAATCTTTATCATGTTTTGAATCTATCATGTAATCTTATCTCAATTCATTGGCTCATATCTGATAATAATTGCATTGTCAAATTCTTTCCTCATGAGTTTCAAATACAAGATTCGATGACGGGTCATATTCTACTCAAGGGACTTTTCCCTAATGGTCTCTATCCGATTCGGTCGACTCCCACTAATCATCATCTAGCTCTCGTCTCGACTCAAGGCGTTCCTCATCTCTGACATAAACGCCTTGGTCACCCGGCTGCTATCACGCTAAAACATCTCACAAAATACATTTCTTCTTTATATACTACTACTCATAGCTCGCATTGTAATCTTGTTGATTGACAAAAAGTCATTAGCTACCATTTAATAAATCTACTCGCTCTAGTCTTTCTCATTTTGAATTTGTTCATTCTGATGTTTGGGGTCCATCCCCAACTTTTTTTATGAATGGCTTTAAATACTATGTTTCCTTTATTGATGATTTTTCCAAATACTGTTGGGTTTATCCCATTATCCATAAATTTGAAGTAATCTACAAATTTTTCGAGTTTAACAAAATGATTACTCATCAATTTAATAATCATATTAAAACCTTCTGCTCGGACAGTGGAGTTGAATTCATCAATCGTCACTTTCAATTGTTTTTCAAACAACAAGGAAAAGTCCATCAATATATTTGTCCTTATACTCCATCTCAAAGTGGAGTCGCATAATGTAAGCATATGCACGTTATCGAAATAGTTTATAGCCTACTCATCAAAGCTAATTTTCCCCAATCTTTCTGGGATGATGCACTTCATATATATGTTTATCTCATTAATCGCTTTCCCACATCCTCTCTTCATAATCACAGCCCATATTTTATGCTATACCAAAAACCTCCTACCTACGATCATCTTAAAAATTTTGGTTGTCTATGCTACCTATGGCTCAAAATATACTTCTCTAACAAACTCGCTCCTCTCTCCACACCGTGTATATTCATAGGTTATGCTCCTTCTCAAAAAGGTTATCACTATTTTAATTTCAAAATCGGACAAATATATGTCTCTCGGCACATTATCTTTAATGAATCTATTTTTGCCCAACTTGGGTCAGCTCTCACTCCGCCTCACTCAACTAAAAGCTTCATCTCACCGCTCACACTTGTTCCTATTTCAACATGCAACAGTATGCCTAATCTCAATTCCAAACCGACTGCCTCAAAACATGTTTCAACCCATCCTATCAACACTTCTAATGTTTCATCTTTGGTCCTGCCCAATCATCAAGATATTTCATCATCACCAACTCGTTTGGATTCAAACCAGCTATCTACCACAATTTCAGTCATTCGTCTTCCAACTGATCCAATGCAAACTAGATTTAAAACCAATCATTTAAAGCCCAAAACCATTCTTAACCTCTTTCATCACAATCTTCCTTCCGACCCCACTACCTATGCGGAAGCTACTAAAGTGGAGCATTGGCATACAACCATGTCTCAAGAATTTCAAGCACTTCAATCTCAAGGTACATGGCATCTCATCTCTCCTTAGCCAAATCAAAATATTCTTGGATATAAATGAATGTTCTGCACTAAGTACCTAGCTGATGGTATTGTTGCTCTGTACAAAGCTAGACTAGTCTCCTAGGGATTCAATCAAGAATATGGATTGGACTATACATAAACATTCAGTCCTGTAACCAAAATACTGACATTCGAGTCCTTCTTGTTGTTGCCCTTCATCACCACTGGCCCATCCATCAGCTCGATGAATCCAATGCATTTCTTCATGGTAACTTAAATAACACCGTCTATATGAAACAACCCACGGGTTTCAAAGACACCATACTCCCCACCTATGTGTGCCGCCTGAAAAAGGATCTCTATGGGCTTAAGCAATTACCATGAGAATGGTATTCTACCCTTTCGGGCTACTTACAAACTCTAGGATTCACTTTCAGCTCTTCAGATACATCTTGTTATACCTCTTTTTTGCAATTGAAAACTCAACTTACACTCCTACGTGGACTCCGACTGGGCTAGAGACTTTACTGATCGCAAATGCACTACCAGATATTGCAATTTTCTAGGCTCGTCCCTTATCTCGTGGAGTGTCAAGAAATATAATGTTGTTGCTCGTTCATCCACTGAAGCCTAGTACTAGGCTCTAACCTCTGCTACTGTTGAAGTCATTTGGCTACGACGCTTACTTCAAGAATTCAACTGTCATCAGCCTACTGCTACACCTCTTCTGCGTGATAACACATCAGCTATTGCATTACCCAATAATCCTGTCTTCCACGCTCGTACAAAACATATCGAGGTGGATTGTCATTACATCGGAAACTACATCAAAGACAATGTCATTCAAGTTCATCACATCTCCACTAAAGATCATCTCGCTGATTTTCTAACAAAGCCTCTTGCAACTCCACGATTTCAACTACTATCCAGCAAACTGGTTACCTCTCCCGATGCAACAGTTTGAGAAGGCCTGTCAAGATATACATGCTGAGCCATCACATATATTTCTTGATCTTGATTGACACGTATCTTACTTTCATTTGCTAAGTCTTTGTTTTATTATCTATATAAATGTGTTGATGTAATACATTTGTGTATGAATGAAATGCAATTTATTGTTTCTTCCTCCCTCTCTCTTTTTGATGATCTCGGTTGAGCTCTGCTGCAACCATTGTTTCAGTATATAAATCTAAAAGGATAAACGCCAGACATAAAGCCTTTATTATATATATATATTTTTTAAGCATAACAAATATATAATAAAAAAAAAATTGAGCGAGACCTAAGTTGTAGCCATTGGAAGGAGAGAAGGCTTGGAGGGTACGAAGCATTAACACTTTCACGAGAAAAGCAAGTAAAGATCTGGCTTTTGGGAGTGGGGTCTGTCCTACTTGATGAGCTGAGTGGTGGGATGGAGAGGCAAGGGTAGCGTACCTGCGGATCGGGTCGGGTAAATTACGGCCTTTTGTGGTCTAAGCCTTCACAAGCAGTCTACTTTGGGACATAAAGTGAGGGTAAAACGGTAAAGTTTTATTATAGCTTGGGAATGGAGAGTACATGGCTAGACTATGTATGCGTGGAGTCATGGCTAAGGCGGTGCTTTGTTCTCCATTCAGAGGACCAGCATTAATTTGGCGTGACCAGAAGAATAATGATGCTTCGCCATTTTTGTCTTGGGAGTTAAGAATTTTCAAATCGCTTAATTTAAATATTTAATCAATCAAACATATATATATATATATATATATATATATATATATATATATATATATATATATATATATATATATATATGAGGGCTTAGCCCAATTTAGAGAGCTTGTATTTTTAAAAATAAATCTTGGTTTTAGGGTCTAAAATAATTGAGATTACTCTGTGCAAAGTTTGGATCAGAGTTGCGTAAGAATTCTATTAGCATGCATAATAAAAGCATAAATATTATGCACACTACATTTTTACTGTCCACTCGTAGAGGTGTCAATATTTAACATGAAATGAAAACCCGACCCAATTTCGACTCGGAAATTTCATGTTAGACCTGACCTGTTTCCAAAAATGGTCGGGTTCGGGTTGACCTGACAGGTTACCGGATTAACCTGAAAACCCGTTTAAAATGTCTGCCCGGCTGCCCACCCACTACCCTAGCCTGCCTGCCCCCTGCCCGGCTACCAACGGAGCTACCGACCTTGCCCGCACGACCGCGGAAGCTACCCGCCGTGCCCGTGCACCCCACCTGCGCGCATTCGTGCCCGCGCTACCGTGCACTTGCCGCTGCACCAACCCTAGCGCATTCGTGCCCGCGCAATCGCTTACTTGGCTTTGCCAGCAAACCCGCGTCTGCGCCAGGGTCTGCACTCGCCCGCGTCTACGCCATGGTTCGCGCTTGCCCGCGTCTGCGCCATGGTCCGCACTCTCCCGTGTCGGGTCGGGTCAACTCGGCAACCCGTAGGGTCAGGTCCAAGTTCGAATATCCAACATGTTTACCTACCCGGGACGGGTTAGGGGCGACCTGATTGAACCTGCGTCAGTTCTGCGTTCAACCCGAACCCGACCCGAAACCCGGTTTTGATACCCCTATACACACTCACAGAATCCGGACAGTTTTTCTATCTAGACTCAGCGCGTAATAGTCCTCCTTAAATAGGGGTGTCATGTTAAATGTCAAGTTCCAACCGACTCAATTTTGGTCAATTGGAATCCAACTCTTTAAAAAACTTTAAAATATGAACTCGAACTGGACTTGCTAGCAATCTTAATAACATGAATTCTAGTTGATCAACCGTTTTAATAAAAAAAATGTAACTTGTCAGATATAAATTTTAAATTAATTAAAAAAAGCATACCCCCATACAAAAGAATTTAAGTAAAAAAAAATATTAAGTGGGCTATTTTCGGATCAAAATTGGGTTCATAGGTCAATATAAACCTAACTCATTTAATAATCCGGTCGAAATTCCGGACCGAACTAGACCAATTTAAAAGGCCAACACAAACCCAAAATTTTCTGATTGAGCTTAGGTCGGGTTATATTTCTTGACAACCGTAGTACTAGATATATATGAATATTAATTTGAGATTAAATTCTCTTAAAAATTACATTTGTATTATTATTTTTATTTACTTGGGGCATTAATTTGATATAAGTGAATTAAAATTTTAAAATTTTGAAAGTAAATTTTAATATTTTTTATTATTGATATAACATCAAAATATTATCTTGATCGGGCACGAATCTCGAGGAAAAATCAAGTTGGAAACTTCCGAAGTTAAAAAGGGAACCATCCGAACTCCAATTTCAACAAACTTATAGTCGAACTGAACGTCTCAAGAATACGAACCCAACGACACCAAATTTGACTCAATCCGAGCACAAATGGGTCCAACTCAATAGTCCGGAGCATTGTTGGAGGTTTCAATCCACAATTTGGATTACCAAAAGGTTTTCAAACATGACGTGCTTATAGTCAAATCGAGCAGCTCGACGAGGCAAATCCAGCGAGCCCAAGATCGCTAAATTTTGAATATCATTAACGCATCCAAATGACCATTAAACTATATGTGATCAAAGGGATCAATATCGGCCATCCATTCAATCCACTCCAATTTTGACCTTGATTCTCCACATATTTACAAGACATGCCACTTTGAAAACTATAAATAGCCCCTACTTTTCTCATGAGAGGAACAGGAGAAGAAGAGAGGAAAGGGAGAAATTTGAGAGCTCTCTTGGCATCGACCACCATCGGAGTTCTTCCCGACCACCGCCGGAGTTCTTCCCAACCACTGCCAGAGTTCTTCCCGACCACAAATGGACTTCAGCCAGTCTGTCAACCGTCGCTGGACTTCCACCAGTTCGCCGACCCCTGCCGGACTTCAGCTAGTTCACCAACCACCGCCAGACTTCCGCCAGTCCGCCGACCATCCCCGAACATTTGTTAGTCCGCCGATCATCGCTAGAGTTCTTCCCAACCACCGACGGACTTCCACAAGTTTGTCGACCACTACCGGACTTTTGCCAGTCCGTCGACCACTGTTAGACTTTATCCAGTCAGCCGACCGCCTCCGGAGTTCCGCCGTCTGCCAATAATCGCCGGACTTAAGTCAATCCTCCCAATAATTGTCATCCTGACCCCCGTCGCCATACAACAGTCCTTCAAACCTCTTCTTATTTATAATCAAATACGCAACCACCATCTTCCTATGCTATCAAACCTCCAACCACTGAATTAAACGCATGCAATTATTTCCACGCCAGTTTGCGCCAAACATGGATCTGGTCTCCGCTACGGACAAGGAATTCCGGACTTTGAGATGTGCAACCACCGAAAATTCGGCCCCGGCCTCCGCTCGCTTTTCTTTTATCCGGCGAGGGAGTTTTAACGAACTAAGTTCCGAGGTAAATTTTGGAAGGCAGATGGGTTTGTAGATAAGACACTACCCAGAGATTTCGCCCTCATTTTGCGAGGACTTTATGATCTGAGTTCTGGTTTCCTATAGGCGCAAGCCCCTATAGTTAATTACCCCTCCCGATCACGAG
Source organism: Dendrobium huoshanense (assembly GCA_016618105.1). Classification (NCBI taxonomy): domain Eukaryota; kingdom Viridiplantae; phylum Streptophyta; class Magnoliopsida; order Asparagales; family Orchidaceae; genus Dendrobium; species Dendrobium huoshanense. The sequence continues at coordinate 71,538,046 of CM028347.1, read as the reverse complement.
AGAGAACTTTCGATTAAGGCTAGTCGTTGATCAGATACGTATAGAATACGTGTTATCTGGCATATAGTAGCAGCAATGAGTTTGGGAATTTGAGAATTGGAAATGGATTTGGAATTTGGGAGATTTGAAGAGTTGAAATTTGATATTTAAGAATAGAAATTTCGCCATCGTGCACTTAAAGCGGATGGTGGGGGAATGGATGATAGACCCGATCAAGATCCCATGGTTCCGTCGTCCCGGGCCATCGTGGTCCCTGGTCTACTTAGTCAGAGGAGGTAGTCGACCCAACCTGACAGAAGGATCCTTGTCGGCAGCCATGGGTTGCTTCGTCCAAGGGAACCTTGTAGACCGGGGTTGGATGTTTGTCTAAGAGGACAAATTTGAATCCACCTTAGCTAACAGAGGGCTTTGTGCCCTATCGATCATATCCTATTGATTCATATCTAAAGGATTTGATGCCAATAAGGAGCGTATTGGCTCTGGCCATAACCGGTATTTCGTGGTGCCATTTGGCGGCAAAACCACTCGGTTCAGAGGGCCCCGGGTCGTCGTAACCGTTTATCTGCAGTGCCATTTGGCGGCGAAACTGCCGGTTAGAGGACACGTACCACGTCCTTACTGGCAAGAGATTGTTTAAGAATGGATCCTAGTGATATTTTCGACTAGGCATTTGGCTCTTTGTGAGCTAGAGTTCATTTGAATTTGTCCACCCCGACAGACTGTTACGGATGGTGGATGGAATTTTTGCTTTAAGCCTTTGATGGTTGGATTTCAAATTTTAAATATTTTTGGATTTTTGAATTTTTGGGGAGTTTTGGATTTCCGTAGGTATTTGGGTGGAGCTTTGGAATATGAATATTTGGGAGACGATGAAAGTATTTGGGAACCCCTCCAGTTGAGATCTGCATTCAAAACGGTCATCATCGGGGTGTTTGGGGTCATTTCCTCTTTAGTTGATTGAACCCTGTCAACTCGACCAAACTGTTGCTCGAGGATCGGGTTTCTTATAGGCTTTGTGCCTTTTGTTTATGAATTTTCTTGATTTTAGGCCTTGAAGTCCTAAAAAGAATGTATTTAAACAAATACATCGGTCCCCACAACCGTGTATCTATTTGATAGTTCGAACCATGTCGACTCCTATTGATTCGTATAGAAGGATCGGGTTCTGTAGGCTTTGAGCCTTCGTCAGTGAATTCATATTATTGTAGGTCTTGATGACCTAATATGAATGTTTTAAAGCAAATATACTAGTCACAACAACTTTATATTTGCTTAATGGTTCGAACCCTGTCGACTTCTATTGACCCGTATAGAAGGATCAGATTCAAATTTGAATTCACTTGTTGACCCGCGCAGCATCCCTAGACATCACGTGTGTACCAATAACACGCTCGCCGGGGCCCATGCAGGTTTTATGATTATTTTTACCCCCTTTAGTGTATCTATGTGTATACAAACTAAGGTGCACGTGTAGGGGTACTTTGAAATAATTATAGACGCCTTCTGTCTGCTTGTACGAATGTTGCAGATCCGGTGGCGTTTGGTCTTGATGTTGACCCCCTCCCCCTTTCTCAATCACCGGGGAGGGTTTTCTAGATTCTGGAGTCAAAGAATGCTAATTTGGGAAGAACTCCCTTTTTAGGATCTTCAATGTGGCAGACTTGTAATTTCCGGTATTTGTGGGTACCAGAGCTGTTTTCTTCTTGAGTATAGAACTAAGAAGAGAATTTGGAACACCAGGAAGTTTGATTCTAATTTGTTCAAACATGTCATCTCTTCTGCCAGGGGGTGTCCTTTTTTCGTACATCGGGTTGCCTTTGTACCCGGCATACTTGAAGATCTTGATCACCATTGTCATAGGTGATATCTGTACTCGTGTCCACAGTGATTCGTTGTTCTTTCAATACACTGTTGTTATCCACAAGAATCCCTTTGCAGGGGACTGTCGTTGTAGGTAATATCCGTACTTGTGTCCACAGTGATTCATTGTGCCTACGAGGTACTCACTGTTGTTATCCACAAGCTGGTTGTATCCATTTACGAGGACTCGTTGCGTCCACCACGAGCTCCTGGAACTGTTCGTAGGAGACCCATTGTTTCCTACATTATACCCACCTGTCACCAATCTTAGGTGGTTTAATGTCTGAATTTGTTTATAGAGGACGGGTCCTTCCATTATTGGTCTCCCATATTGCCTTCTCAATCAACAGGCATTTGTAGGGATTGTTGTAGGAGTTCGTGTATCCAGGTCTTGTAGTTTGAGTTTCCTTGTGTATGATCCAAATTTCGATCTTTGCATGTGTTTGAATCCAAATTCAATTTCATTCAGACTTGAATTCATCAAGTTTACAAGTCCCCGCTTGATGTCGTATAGCCTGAGTTCGAGTCAAGTTTCATTTAGACTTGAATTCCAACTCAGTATGAGTCTCCCACATTCATTCAGGTCTCCTATCATCCTACTGAATTCATCCGGATTTTAATCAAATGCTTGCAAATCTGAATTTCACTTGGCATTGTACAGTTCAAGTTCAAATGCATGTTCTTGTTGTCCACATCTTGTTCTAGTTTTGAATTCAGAGTACAAGTTCAAGTCTTTGTTCAGGATCTTCTGAAGTCCTTGCAAGTTCAAATGCATGTTCGTATTGATTTGAGTTTGATCTTGTTTCATTTGATTTTGACCCTTAGAAATCATTTAGAACTTGTTCAATTTTAGGTCCACTAGTCCTCTGTTCTTCGTACAAGTCCTCTGCTCATTTAGTTCAATTTATGTGCATTTCTGTTCAAGTACATGTCTTCTACATTGTTGCACAAGAAGGTCTTTATGTTGTTCAAGTTCTTTGTGCATTTCAGTGAAAATTTCGGCAGCACCCCGGCATATCCCCCGTTTGGGGGAAAATTGGGGAGCTGGGCCTTCCCACCACGCTACTAGAGCGTGTATGGTAGGTGTCCGTAGACACCGCGGCCGTACAAAATTTCATCCCACCACGCTACAAGAGCGTGTATGGGGCCTTCAGCAGTATCCGTACCAGAACAGCAGTGACGTACCAGAACAGCAGTGACGTACCAGAACAGCAGTGACTCTCCCTCCTCGTCGTATGCTTCGCACCGGGCTCCCTCCTACCGTGCTACAAGAGCGCGTATAGGTGGTTCCCCGGTCCGCTGCAAACGTCGAGAATGGGATTTGGAACATCATACCTTTGCATAGTAGTCGTCGGCGGTGTCGGTGTCGAGGTCGAGGTCGAGAGCCGTCCCCACCACGCTACAAGAGCGTGTATAGGGCTTACCCGCCTCGTCGTATGCTTCGCACCGGGCTCCCTCCTACCGTGCTACAAGAGCGCGTATAGGTGGTTCCCCGGTCCGCTGCAAGCGTCGAGGACGAGATTGGAGTTAGAAATTTATACCTTGGAACCCGGCGAGGTGGAGTCGTCGGCGACTGTCGGTAGTGTAGGCTCGTGGACCGAAGCAAGAGGAGGGTCCTTCTCTTCTTTTTCTTTTTTTTTTTCTTTCTTTCTTCTTCTTTTTTTTATAATTAATATTAATTAATTATAAATTAATTAATTAATTATTTTTAATTAATTATTTTAATTAATCATAATTAATTAAACTAATTAATTAAAATTTATAAAATTTAATTAAAATTATTAGTTATAATTAATTCATAATTAATTATAACTAATTAATTTTAGTTAATTTTAATAAATTGTAATTAATTAAAATTAATTAATAATAATTAATCTTATTATAATTAATTAAAATTAACTCTAATAAAAAATTAATTATAATTAATTAAATTAATTATAATAATTTAATTAGAATTAATTATAATAATTATAATTAATTAAAAATAATAAATTTAATTAATTATATTTAATTAATTTAATTATAAAATAACAATAATAATAATAAATAAAAAAATCTCTCCCTCCCCAATCTCTCGGTTCGGCGGCATTACGGGATTTGGCCAAGCAAGCGAGCGAAGGGGAGAAAGTTACCTTCACTGTCGGCGTGCTCCCGTTGATGCTTCCGATCAAAATGTCCTAACTCCCGATCCTTCACAGCAAGCGAGCTCCTCCTCTTGACTCCGATCAAAATGTCGTAACTTTCGATTCAACAGGAAGGGAAATCCGTCGAAGGAACAAAGCCGAACTGCCACGAAGGAGCCGAAGGACTGACGAGCTCCCGTTGTTGATCCCGATTGGAATGTCGCGACTTCCGATCCTGCTGGAAGGAAGAATCGTCGAAGGTGCGAAGTCGAGCAGCTGCGAATGGCGCGGAAGAAGCGACTCGAAAGGGAGAAAGTTCCTTCGCAGTCAGCGAGCTTCCTGGGTTGCTTCCGATCAAATTGTCGTAACTTCCAGACCGACAGGAAGGGAAAGTCGTGGAAGAGGCGAAGTTGGGAGCGAGAAACAGAGAGATTGAGTGTTTCGGTTGGCGAGAGAAGCACGCAAAGGAAGAAAGTTATCTTCACAGCGAATGAGCTCCGGTTCTTGCTTCCAATCCTAATGTCGTAACTTCCGATTCGACAGAGAAAGGACGTCGATCGCTAGATTTACGGGATTTCAGCGGCGACGTGCGGAGTTCGGCGCCGAACAGGTACGAGAGAAACATTTTTTTTTTCTTTTTTTTGTTTTATACGGCGGCAGGTCAACATGCGCGTACATGTTTAGCACATTCTATAGAATGCACTGTTCGACTAGGCACATTCAAAGAATGCGCTGATATGTTTGGTGAATGCCCCAAAAATATTGGCGCATATGCTCCTTACCAAATTTTCTACCGAATGAGCTTCTTCAGCTAAATCAGACTTAATCCATGCTCATTTTGAAAATTTGGCCTATGTCAAATCCTGGAATATGACATTGTATGACTATTAAATGGTTATTTATATAAATTCAAAGAACTTCGAACAAAGGCTTGAAGTTTAGATCAAGTTTGAAATTTGGTTGATATTAGTTGTTATTTTTACTTAAAATATTTTTTTGAAAATTTGGATAAGAGAAGATATACTATTGTTTATATTTTTGTAGCTTGTGATCACGAAATCTTATGGCTTCTACTAAAGCAATGAAGGAAGTAATTTTGTTACAATATTTTTTAAGAGACTTCAATATTTTCTTATGTAGTAATTATCTTTTATGCTAATAGTCAAATTACTTGCACTTAATAAGACTTGGAGCTAAGATTTCATTTTTTTTTTAAATATTTGGTGAATTCAAGTGAAGATAAGTTGATGAAAGTATCAAATAATGACCTTATGACAATCTTCAGCACATGAAAATCATAATTTTCCTCCATTGAAATTTGTCGACTTGCATATGAAGCTATTTTGGATCATTTTGTCGTTCTTCGTCTTGACTGAACTATTAATTAAGGCGAATGATAAAAAAATGATTTATGTATTTCTTATAAAAATCATTGACAATACTTATTTCAAGACATTAATTACAATTAATTATTTTCTTTAAAGTACAATAACAATAAATCAAGTCTTTATCCACTACGTGAGGTCGGCTACATGAATATTGTTTTTTTTTTTCTATTGTGTTTTATTAATAGTTAAATTCTTATTTAAATATAATAAGAAATATCATTTATAATACTTTCTAATAAAGTGTTTTTAAGTCTAACTCCACCTTTTTTTCTTTACACAGCTCTCCTTGACCTATTGGTTGAGAGCTAAGGCTTTCAACTAAGAGGTTTAGGGTTCGAGTCTATGTGTATGCGTTGTCTATGTGATTTTACCTTAAATGACCTAAATGTCCAAAAAAAAAATTCACATTTTTTTAATATAATATATATCTACTCTGCTAAGCTATCAAGTATGTCTGACATTTTATGTGACCAAATCATCTTTAGCTTGTTCTCTCTAATCTTATTTGCCATTTATTTTCTTTAAAATGTTTAGCCTATAAATTTACTTCCAGGTTCTAATTGTTAGCTGCCCCCTACAACTTTTATTTGGTTTGGTGTAAGGATGCAGAGGAACATTCGGTTGTAGGAAAAATCGCGCCTATACCGAGGTGTACCGGAGGCGTGATTTTGCCTACGACCGAATATTCCTCTGCATCCGATCGGAGGATTAAATAATTCTTTCTACAAAATATTAAAAAAAAAATAAACACACATTAAGATGGGCGCTGGCGGGTGCGGAGTAGAGAGTAGAAGAGAGAGAGAGAGACCTTTCGGCTTGAGTTCCTGAGCAATGAGACGCTATACGCCGGGGAGTCTCCGCAAGGAAGAAGTGGCCGTCAGCGTGCAGATCGCCACGGTTGGGCTGCTTAGTCTTTCCTCTCCTCGGTATCTTTTTGCCCTTTTGATTGCGATGGTTTGATGCTTGGACCGTACTTAAGATGAGAGAGGGTTTGGAGATTGGTCTCTTGGTTTTCTTCAAGCTTGGAGAGCTGTAAGTTTCTGTCTACATTTATTCTTGTTAGTAGTGTTGTTCTCTGATTTTAATCTGAGATTAAAAAATGCATTTACTTTTATCATATCTTTACTGATCGGTGAGTAGTTTGAGATTAAGTTTGCCTTGTGGATATAGAGTTCCCTAAACTCTAAGCACGCATATTGCTTGTCCACCATGGATGATTCTAGCGGCTGTTTTCACTGGATAGATAAACAGGAATAAATTTGCTAGTTTTCTTTTTAACTTCAATTAATCCTTATTTACTGTTTACTATTTACTATTTTCCGATCTTGCTTATGGTTAGATCATTAATTATTCTTGCTTAATATGCCTTACAAGTGAATAAAGAGAAAGTGATATGACAATGACTTAACAACATTTTCCCAAAAAGAAACTCAACAATTTACTCTAAATGGTTCTATTAGAATAATCACAACTAGATTGAATTCATCACTTTTCTAAACTTTGTTGAATTAGTAAAATTTTTCAATATAACTTTTGCAGGACAAATTTAAAAGAAAAGAGTCGGATGAAAGTTGTATTAAGCAGGAGCAGGAATTCCTTAAAATTAAAAAAAATAGTAAATGCTCTAAATAGTTTGACGCATTTAGGTGAATGAGTCAAAGTCTCTAATGCAAGTAACTTAGATGGAAAATTCAATTGTAATTATATGGATGTAATTAAGCTATATATGTAAATATTGAAATTATAAAATTTTGAATATGTAATTAAGCTATAATTTTATATTTAATTTGTAAAGATATTTTTTTTAGAAATATAAAATTTTTAATATGTTATGTAGTTATAATTTTATATTTAATTTAAATGGTTTGGCACATTCACTTGAATTGACCAAATCTTTTGGTCATTTGGTGCATTCATTAGATGCTATGAGATGCTAGAATCTTTTGAGATTCTGTCTGAGACAAAGACATGTGATATGTTCTAGTGCTATAAGCACAAAAAAATGTGTCATAAGAGGCAAAAAACCTTTGAGGTTTTATCTGAGTCTGAGAAATGTGATATGAACTACTTTATAATGTACATTCCAATTTATTTATCTACTTAGTATTGTTATTTCAATAATTGGATAACTATCATGATCTTATTACAGTTTAGTACATTGTTTTATTAGATTGTATTTAACTGCTTTTAAATATTTAATAAAATGTTTAATAAAAGAATTTGGAAATTTACATTGATTTATGTGGCTTGCTAAGCTGTTGTAACTAACTGTGATTTTTTTATGCTTTTCAGGATACGAGAAAGGGAAGGAGATTGTAGATTAGCAGTTCAGGATCAGATATGAGTTTATAGGTATTTCTCTTTTAATTTTTATACAGTTATGATTAGTTTACTATTCAATCTTATTATGTAGCTTTTGTGTGTAGCTATATAATATAATGTAGATACATTTTGATGAAATAAAAGAAATCTTGTGGATAAATTTATTTTTAGTATTTGAATGTGTTAATAGTTTTGTAGTATGTAGTTATTTAAAATAAATGTTGGAAGAGAATCTAAATATTATAAAATTAGATCTTGAGATTTTCCTGTCATAGCTCAACATGATAAGACCTGCCTTGATCGGATTGGGTTGTGACAATCGGCATCCACTACAGAGAATGCAACTGGTTAAAAACATCAATTACCTTCTATTACAATTGTGGCTAATAGTGCCCCCCTATACTTGACTAGTAAAGAGCCCCATCTTGATTAAGCATTGGACGAATAAATCGCCATCTCTTGATTGACGGTCCGAACGCCTAAAAAATTCTTTTAAAATAAGAGTTACTAGTAAATTGAATGTTGTAAATCATTCGAGATATGACGTTGGGAATAGCTTCCATAAAATGGTATAGAGAGCAATATGACTCATAACTACTAAAATCGACTGGATCACCTTCCTCTGTGCATCCCGAGCCTTTATATATGACACTTTTATGTAAAACTTGGACTCCATTTTTGCAATTATTTTATGTGGCTTTATATCTAATTGGTGGCGAAGGATATTAGTGATGTAGTGTAAATGAATTTTGAAGTATAGTTGCGGTGACTTGTTGCCAATATCGGGTACATGCAAGTGTGTAGTGGACTGCTCAATGATATTTTCCATGGATTATCCAATCTCTTGTTTTGCATAGTATGAAGGCACAACAAGCACGAACATTATGGATGATTATGCTGAGCACATATAACACTTAGTCTACTTTTATTAGATGCGAATTTGATGTACACAAAATCAATATGTTCTCCATCATATGTAATAAGATCAACAATATTAAACACTGGAGAAGTTCCAACTAAAGATGGGAGATCCAACAAATAAGCATTTGTTCCCAATCTTTGTAGTACTCGGAAATGACCAAATTTCTTTTGGCTTAATTTGCCAAATGTGCCAACAGGAAAGCGCATTATCGTCGAAAGTAAGCCAAAATCAAATCTCTTTCTTGAAAATAACATTCTCTACGGTGTTTATCGGCCGCAGTCATATATTTCGCATTTGCCATATGGAGTTCTTGTAGAACCTGTTGTTGGACTGATTGAATGTGATCAACAATTTCTATAGCTTCAGTACTGATTCGACCTAGCATAGGTAAAAACATTTGGTCTAAGATGTGGGGAATAGGTTGAACATAAATAATTTCAAATGAAGGTTTTCCAATGGTTTGATTAAGGGAATTATTATAAGCAAATAAGGCTTGGGGTAAAATCAAATTCCATTGGAAAGGTCTTTTTCTTGCAAGACACTGTTTAAGCAAATTTTCCAAACTTTGGTTTACTACTTTAGTTTGTCCATTGGTTTATGGATGATATGCACCATTGAATTGAAGAATAATTCCTAATATAAACCAAAGTGTTCTCCAAAAAAGACTTAAAAACCTAGTATCTCTATAAGAGGATAAAAATTCGAGATATACAATGCAACTGCATAATTTCTTTAAAAATTAAATGAGCAACATGAGATTGATCAGAGGTTTTCTCACAAGGAATGAAATTATCCATTTTACTAAATCGATTAACAACAACGAACATAGAATCAAATTTTTGAGCTATTACAGGTAATCCTATAATGAAATCCATGGTGATATCCTCCCATGGTTTGTTTGGAATCGGGAGCTGAGTATAAAGATCAGTGTTTTGAATTGTTCCTTTGAATGATTGATAGATTTTATATTATTTTACGAACTTTGATGTGTTTTTGCATGTGGGGCTAGTAATATCATTCTTCAACCAAGGCTGTAGACTTTCGTTGACCAAAATATCCTCTTAATCCTCTACCATGAAGTTCTTTGATGATTTTTCACGTAAAGAGCTTTGGGTGATGCATAGTCTAGTTCCCTTAAATAGAAATGCTTGTTGAATGGTAAACTGAGCAGTGGGGTCAATTCCAGAAGTACAACATAATTCCCAAATGGTTTTAAAATTTGGATCTATAGTGTAGCTCTCTTTCAAAGAATCTAAGGAGACCACAGTCAGGTGAAGAGTTACCAACAAGTGGGCTCGTCTGCTCAGGGCATCAACGACTTTATTTATAACTCCAGCTTTGTATTTAAGATGAAATGTGTATTTTAATAGGAAATATGTCTATTTAGCATGTCTACGATTTAAATTTTCTTGAGACCATAAATATCATAGTGCTTCGTGATTAGAGTTTAACATAGATTTCTTCTGAATAAGATAATGTCTCCGAAATTTAGGGCTTGGACAATCGCATAGAACTCAACATCATAAGTTAAATATTGGGATGTCATCAAAATAAACCACCACTAATTTTCCAATGAAAGGACGTTTGATTGGCCAAAGGGCGTGACTAGCCATTTGTAGAGTCATTTTGTTTTAAAGGCTATTTTCTATTCATCACTAGGTTGTATTCGAATTTGATTGTAGCCACTTCGCAAATCAATCTTAGAGAAAATTTTGGCACTATTAAGCATGTCGAGCATGTTGTCAAGTCTGGAGATAGGAAACCTATACTTGATAGTTATCTTATTTATAGCATAACTATCAACACACATCCTCCAAGTTTTATCTTTCTAAGCAGGGCTAGGATGGCACATGGACCTATGCATTCTTTGATTAATCCCTTAGTTAAGGGTTAAATTACTTGTTTGTTTAGTTCATCATGTTCGGTATGGCTCATTCGATTGTGAGGCAAGTGGGATAAGTTTGTTCAGGGTATAAGATCAATATGGAGTTGGATATCTCTTAGAGGAGGCAGTGAATAAGGTAAATCTTCAAGAGTTATGTCTTCATATTCGTTAATCAAGAGGTTGAATTATTTCAGGAATTATTTTGTTTACATCAATCTCTTTTCCTACAAAAAGATAGACTACTTCAGAGTTTTTGAGTTCATTGGTATTGAGAAGTAGTTCAGGAGTGGGTGAATTTGAGGTTGTTTGGATAGTTTTTGTGGGAGGATAAAAAATATTCTTTTTTGGGTACAGGATGAACTTTTTGTTGCCTTGGTCAGGGTATTAGTGTTTTTCTCCCCATTATAAGTGGTCTTATGATCATATTGCCAAGGTCAACCTAATGGAATATGACAGGCTTTGAGTGGCATGATGTCACAAAATACTTGGTCTTTCTAAAATTTTTCAATTGAGAGGTTGACAAGGCATTGCTTGGTGATTGATACCTCTACTCCTTAAACCGTTATATCTTGTAAGGCTTAGCAAGAGATTTTGATTTTAATTTTAGCTTATCCACCATGAGTTGTGACACAATTTTTAGAGTTACCACCATCAATCACGAGGTACATAATTTTCCTCCTATAGTACATGTTCGAAAAATGTTTTGTCTAAGCCATTTATCTCCAGCATCTGATTTGGTGGTCAAGACCTTACGAATAAGTAAATAATGATCTCCTTAGTCACTTTCAATATTAATTGATTCCAACTCTTCGTCATTTTCTTCTTTAGACTCATCCTCTTTTGAATTTTCATGATTATCCTCTTATTCAATGTAGTTGGTTCTAGGCGGGGTATTTTTCCTACAGGTTGCTGAAAGATGACCATACAAGCTACACTTATAACAAGGTCAAATTAGTTTTGCTCCAATCACTTCTTTTTCCTTTTTTTAATAACTCCTTTTTCCTTTTTCATTAACTTGAGCTTCATTAGGTTTTGGTCGAAGATTTTAATTTGAAGAAGTTGACCCTATGTTATCTTGTGAAGTTTGAGCTTTACTTCCTAAAGATTGCTTAGGTTTGGTTGAATCAAATTTATGATTGTTGTTTCTTTATTGTTGTTTCTCAATTTTTAATGCCATGCGATAGACCTCGTCGAGTTTGATTATGTAATGAAGATTTAGTTGATCTTGAATTGACCACTTTAGTACATTTATGTAGCAAGTTATAATTCATTCCTCAGTTTCATTAAATCATTTATGAATTGCAGTTTATAAAAGTCTTCAGTGTATTTTTCTTTGGATCGAGTTCCTTGGTCAATGTTATTGCATTCTTGGAATAGATTTGGGAATAGTCAGAAGGAAAAAACTTTCCCCACATTTTCTCTTTCATTCTACCCCATGTTTAAATTTTCTCTTTGCCTCTCTTTACTCTGTTAATTTGAAGATTTTTCCACCAAGTTAATGCATGACCAGTCAATTTTAAATTAGCAAACCTAACTTATTAATTTTTCAAGAATTTTTTTCCATTAAAAAAATTGATCCATTTTTTCTACCAATTCAAGGTTGTTCAGGTTGTAGTTTTCCCTCAAATTCATTGACGTCAATTTTTATCCCGTGGTCTCACTATCTATTATTTCTATTTGGTTTTGTGGAACTTTATCTTCATCTTCATTGAGTTGGAGATTAGCGTTGTTTATATTTAGGACAGCCAGGGTATTAGCCATTACTTCCATTTGTTGTTGTAGGTTAGCCATTTGTTGCATAATCATATGTTAGCCAACTCAGATCATTTAATGAGGAATTAAAGTTTCCTGCATAGGATTCAACAAAAAGGAAAACCGTGCAGCCATAGGGAAAATCGAGCATACATCAAGGAAATCGAATAGACGATAGGGAAACCGAGCAATCAACAAGGAAACCGAGCATACAACAGGAAAAACCGAACTGCCACAGGAGAAAAAGGAGCAATAAAATAGAGGTGGAAGGGTGATGGTGTGAACCGACCTGAAAGCATCAAACTTGACATGATCATGTGTTATTTTTCATCATAGGGCCATACAAAATAAAATTACATAGCGTCCAAAACACAAATAAATAATAAAACATAAAATGATAAATTAATCTTGATTGCATCATAAATGATGAGGCACAGTTATACAGAAGAACTTGACAAGCGTCTGCTCGATACCCCGGGAACTAGTGTTGTTCCACGTCGGCGAAGAGCTTAGGTTTTCATTTTTTCTACTATAACACATTTGTAACTATGCTCGTCACATATATATCTTGGAATGAAATATCCGTGTATTTGATCTTTATTTTTTTTTATGAAAAAAGTTATTTATAAAATATTTGTAGAGAGATGTTTATTAATTGAATATATCGAACATAACATACCCAAGTAAAATAAGCTAATGCAAATTATAACATTTTTGTTTCTTTATCAAATAAAGCTTTATTAGAAATGTTTCATATGCGAGAAATTTAACGCTGTGATATTTTAGAGATTATGTAGTTTATGCTAAATACACTGTATATTGCAATACATGGTGACACAAAATTGAAAAGAAGAGGTCAACTATCTATCAAGATACATCACAACCATAACAACTATCTATCAATAGTAATGATCATTCACATTATAAAGAATAATCAGATAACAATGATATACTCAAACCTATGATATCTTCTGCACCCTCCTTGCTTCCCTACTTCTATTTTGTAGTATCTTATGCATGCGAGCTTGCAATTGTGATTGACTTGCGCAATAATGAATATTGTACTCAAACTGATGATGAGTTTCCTGCTAATTAGATCCAACTAAAAAGTTTTTCTTCTTATCATGTTTAAGAGACTCATTAACTTGTCATGCAAGTTCAATATGAAGTTATCGTTGTGCTGCTCCACTCTCGATATATGGTGATGATGAATCAATACCGTATACTTCACGACATTGCAGTTTGCTATCAAAACACTTGGCTCATGATATCTTCTTTGTAAAAAAATTAGCCCAATAGTATGTCGTTATAATTCTTTAAATTCCATTTGAACTATTTTCCCACTTGAGTCGATTAGAAATGCTCCTGTGGGATCATTGTATATTTTCATTTCCTCTGCATGTAATGTTACAAGAAACCAATCACGTCTCAACATTTAGAGATGAGTTCAACAATGTAATACATCATTCAAACTCATAAACATTTCTAATATAAGATTCGATGATTGATTGCCTTTTTTTCTTTGCCGTTTCCGCCAATAATTGGTTAGGTGAACATTTACTGGCTTTTTTAAATATATGACTACTTATTACTGTAACTTAAGATATACTGAGTAAGAGCTAAGGTAGATTTCAGGAAAAAAGATAATAAGTTGAGTGGGAGCTATTTGGCGCCTCCAAACTTGATAACCATTGCACTTAAATAAGTTTGATATTAGGATAAATTTATGCTCAATAATGACATACTATTTAATGAGGCCCTGATATGTCAATTTTGTAATAGTGATAGAAGAATCCAATGGTACTGGCTAAATAAAAAATGTAATAATGTGACCCACAAACATGATATATTATATTGAGAAATTTTCTAGGATACAACCAACTATATTGAATTCCAACTTAAGGGAGAATGTTTGACAAACACTACCATCAATAATGCTTGATGAGGTGTGCAAATTTTTTTCCATGGCAACTGACTTGTCTCAATAATAATCTTCAATTTCTTCGAGTGTAAATATAAAATAAATAAAAAATTATATTATCATATAAATATTTAAGTTTGGTTAAAATTTAAGCATAATATTTAAAAAAATAAAAAATAAAAAATATATATTTATATATAAATAGATCAAAATTATAAATATATAATTTAAATTATAAATTAAATATCAAATTATAGCTAAATTACATAGAAATAATTATAATTTTAGAATATATGGATATATATAATGTATTTTACTTATATACTTATTGATCTTTTTATTTAATATTTATACTTAGAACTTAGCCAAAGCTAGTCGGATGTGTCAAATGAATTCACCAAAAGATTTGACACAATTAAGTGAATGTGTTAAAATCGTTTAAATTATATATATATGAAGAGGTACTTTTTATCCCTTACTAAAGCTTCCCCTGGCTCCTCTCTTTTGGTATTTTTTATCCTCTACTTGTTGTGCCATCTCTATTGCCTCTCCCAAGTCATGAGTCCTCATGACCCTTACTGCGGCTCTGATCTCTGATTTGAGTTCCTTCATGAAATTACCCTCCAAAGCAGTCTCTGATAGTCACTCCACTCAACTAGCCAAGTGCTCAAATCTCTCACGGTAATCTGCCACTGACCCGTCCTGCATTAGTGTAAAGAACTGCTCATAGAAGTCCCCTCTTCTGTTGATTCAGAAATATTGTAATAAGCACTCCTTGAACTCCCTCCAACTCCGTATTGGTTTCCTCATGTCTCTCTACTGGTACCAGGACAATGCCTTCCGTTCCAAACATTAGCCCACTGCCGTCAATTTTTCTTCCTCCGTCAACTCATTGATGGTGAAATATCTCTCTACCTTGTAAATCCACCCATGTATGTCATCTCCTTTAAAAATGGGCATCTTCAGCTTCCGCAACTTCGGATCTCCCCTGTTTCTCCTATTCGTCCATAATTTTTCCTTTCCCAAGTGTTTGGCTCTCCCCACGTCTCCCGATCTTCCCTTTCATGCTCATACCCTAACCCCTCTTTGCTTTCTCCCCCGCTTTCTTTAAAATCAGTACCCTTCCTACCATAATCCCCTTCTTTTCTCTCACAACCAGCACCCCTTAGTTCATGCCCCGATAACCACGCCTCTCTCCATACCTTTCACTTTTCTCCTCCATGATCTCCACATAATTTTCCCTCTTACGAAATTCAAAATTCTTAGTTCTCTCCACCGGTCTCTTTGTCTCTGATGCTGCCATTTGAATTTGATTTTCTAATATATTCTTCAACATCTCACGAAGATCAAAAATTGTATTCCACGGATGAAATTTTGTTTTCTACCATTGCTTTCATTTGGCTCATCTCCCATTCGAGGCGTTCTTTCAACGCATCCACTTTCTTGGTCGCCATCAATACCTGGATTTTTTTAGGTTCAAAAATCTGGATCTTGACCAAAAATCAGCAAATACCCCTTCATATAGCCAAAAAAATAGTCGCTGATTTTCACATAAGAAGCCCACAAACGGTCCCAAAATCGGCTCTGATATCAATTTGTTAGGAAATACTTGATGATCTCAAGCAAAACCCTAACAATAGAGACAAAAATAACAAGAACACTCCACAAATCTAATGAAAAACAAGCAAAGAAGTAGTGTTTATTGTAGAAATCAAACTAACAGAACAAGGAAAGCAAGAAACAATTGATCCTCAAATCGAGAGGAGGATCATTATCTCCCAATCACTAGACGAAACTAGGGCCTAAGGCACCAAGAACAAGACTCCTAATCAACCACAATAATCAAGCATACCCTAACCCTAATCCTCTCTTCCTATTTAAAGCAAACAATTAAATAACAAATACTCAAACAACCCTCTCCTAATTCCCTCCTATTTCCTTAATTATTTTCCTCCCAAATCAGCCCTCAAATCATCCCATAAATCTGCTCTCTTCAATTAAAAAACGTTTCTCAAATCATCCCATATTTTAATTTGAAATAGAAAATCTTCTAGTGATAGCAAATATTTAATTTTTATAATCCATAAACGATAACATCCTATAATCCTTCTTTCAGTGTGATCAATAAAACTTGGTGAAATCTCCTCTAAATCCTATTATTTTTTATTTTTCTGAACACCAATTAATTAAAATTTGGATGCTTGCATTTTGTTACTTCTCTCAAAGTTTGATATTGTTGCATCATAGGTGCTTTAATATGAGTACTTAAGTTATAAAAATTTTGATATCTTCAATTGTCAAGAAAGTGCACATATTGATAACGTTGGTCCAGATACAAACCTAATAGGAGATGAAATGGCTGTTAGAAAAAAAAATAGATTTAATTAGTTAGTTGCAATTGAGTAAATAAAAAAAATACAATGCAGAAATTTAAATATCAAGACACCCAAAAAATGCGATGAATTAGAGATGCTGTGTGAATAAATAAATTACAATGGATAAAGTGTTATCAAAATATCGATCAACACATCCTTGTTGATGTGGATTGCAAGATATAATAAAGCACAACAATTATTTTAGAAATAAATATTTCTAAAAAATTATCATCACATTCAAGTTAGTGTGAAATCGCAAATTTTTTTTTGAATGCGGTATTTAAAAAATGTTAAAAAATTATATCAACAAATTCAACTGAGCATAAATTATAACTTAAAAAATGAAAAATATAGCAAGGATAACAGATTTGCTAAAATGACCTCAAGTGAGTACATATGATGATTTTCAAATATTAGTGATGGAGGTGGTGGGAGGGCTATTATACTTGATACGAACGAATAGATACAAATATTGAAACTCACTACGGCTTAATATAGGAGAGAACTAGCAAACCCTACCATTATATTATTCACAAGCAACACATTGCATAATTAATCTAAATTTAAGCTTAATGCAAAGCTACTATATAATTATAACCATTCACTTACAATTGCATGAATAAAATAATACCACAGAATTCCTTCAAGGGTTGGTCTCATGCTTTTGAATTTGAATTTGAATTTAATTTTCCTCTTTCAAGACTTGATTGTATAACTGCTCCCTAATTCAAGCCTTGATGGGCCACATGGATTTGTTCTTCTTCCTTATATCTCTTCAAATGGCATCCCCCAAATAGGAAGAGAGAGAAATGCTCAAAATGATCTTGCTGAAACATCATATCATTCCTGATTTGAGGAAGGTGCCACCTTTATGGAGGAGAGGGAATGATGGCTGAAATTGTGATGTTTGGAAATTGAAGGGTTCAACCGTGCATAAAAGGAGTTTTTTAATTAAGAATTTGATACCTTGCTGATGATCATGATGCTTGCTTGATTGCTAAAATTCTTGATACAGACAAGGATCAAAATCTTCCTTATTTTTTGAATGATTATGGTAATCAACTTCCTCATTGTGTTGAACAATTGCATGACAAATATGATAACGATAAAACATCTTCTCTTAATGTTCAATTCTACCCCTCTTTAATAACTGCTTTTGACAGTTACAAATTTTGATGCAGGATCGATAGTGAGGTGTCTGAATCAATAGTTGCTTTTGTAGTATTGAAGTAGAGACAACTAGGTGGAACAAGCTAAAGAAAAATGGGGTTTTTCTTTTTTGAAAGGGCAAGGAGAAAACACTTAACAGAAAATTTTGAGATATTGTGAGGGTGAAGAGCCATGCAAGGGCGGAAATTTGGCTGCACAATTACGAGAAACAAGCGCAAATTGCAAGATTGAAATACATGCCAAAGAGTTTCAACAAGAGGGGAAAAAGTCACCAAACTGTGTCAGAAGAGCTATGTGGATTTACTTTAGCTTTGATACCAAATGATGGATGTGGTGGGAGGATTATTATTCTTGATAATAAATGAATGTTGCAAATATTATTTCATGGAACTCACTAAAGCTTCATCTAGTAGAGAGCCACCAAGCTGTACCTCTACACTGCTTCACAAGAAACACGTCAAATAATTTGTCAAAGTCTATCTCTAATGCAATTCACAACATGCTAATAACCATTTGATTTCAATTATATGAATAAAATAAATCCACACATTATTTAAAATTACATAATACGAGGTGTGTGTGCACAGTGCATATAGGTAAAAGTTACCTCAAGCCATATGCCTCAAGCAGTTTGTTGAGGCGTACACCTCACAACTACTGAGGTGTGCCTCGCTTCAAAAGCTTGAGGCATACATCTCAACCAAATTATATATATATACACACACACACGAATACACATGTTGGAAAGTGATGAGGACATCGGAGATCAACGGCTACGATTTTTTTAGTTATTTATTTATATGTTTTTGTACTAGTTTATTTTATATTGTTGTTTTTCCCTTTATACCCTTATGGGTGGTCATGTAGTGTTGTAGCCCGAAGGGCATTTTAGTCTTTGTTATTTTTCTTTTCATGAGACCTATTTATAGGCTAGCTTTCTTGTATTGAGGGATGATGAATTATTGATAATAAAATTTTCTGTTCATGTTGATCTCTTAGTGAGTTCATGAGAGGAGAAGCCCGAGGAAGGTGATTCGCAATACCCGTCAATCTTTGGAAGAGTCCAAGATTCGTGGTTCTTACGATCTCTTTGTGAGTTCGTTATTTTACATTTATCTTATTTGTTTTTTCTTTCATCTCCTTTCTTCTCCTCTCCATCCCCCACCACCGGCCACCTTCCAACCAAACCACCTCCACGTTTTCCCTACCAAGCCGACCCGTTAATTCTCTACCTCATCTCCCACCCAACCTGGCGCCACCTCCAACCTCAAGCTCATGCCGCCGGCCCCCTCCTTCAATTCCCCACATGATGGTTAAATTCAATGCTATCATGACTTTCCATATTCACCCTACGAGAAATTAGGGAGGAAATAATTCAAATTTGAAATTTAAATTTTGAATTTCGAATTCTTTCTATTTTTGGATTTCCTAATTAGGAAGGTATCATGCATGATCCTAATCTAATTTCAAAATAGATTGGATTCACTAATAGCCTTCCTAATTCCTTTTCCCCCTTTGGAAATTCCCTAAACTCTCTCCACAATTCTTTCCCTCTCCTTGATGCCGCCGGCCATGCATGGGTGGAATCCAATCAATGCTAATTCAATGTATTAATTGCAATTGATTTGGATTTCAAATTTCATAACCCCCTTTTCCCCCATTACTCCATTAATTGCAAGATTAATTGGAATTCAAATTTCAATTATTTTCCCCCAAGTTTCATTCAAATCCTGAAATTAATTTCAGGTTTTGAAAGCAAAACCCCTCCCCCTCCTCTTTACTTCTTTCCCATAATGACCACCAATTCCATTAATTGAATCCAATTAATTCCTATTGGATTTGAATTGTTCCAATCAGCCCTGACGGAGAGTTGTGGAAGGGAATTCCTTTGTTTCCCTGCAGCCATAGCCGGCCCCTTCCCAAGCCTCTTCGTCCCCTAAGCCTCCTACCTGTAGAGGAGTAAAAATTCCTGGGTGCTGCTGTGAATTACAGCAGCATAATCTTGATGCTCTGCCTTCTCCAGTGAGCCCGTATTGCTGCCTAAAGACTCCTCTGACGGGACAAACTGCTGTCCCATCGCTCTAGTTACTATTCGAACTGCTGTTGGAAGTATTTTGAAGGCCGAAAGGGGTTTTCAACCAGCAATTGCTGCTGCCGACACATCTCCAGTTGCTGTCCAATCAGTTTGGTGGCCATCTTCTTGCTGCCCTGCCGTCCAAGAAGTTAGTGATCACCTTCCTAAATGTGTCCAAGCCTTGACATTGCTGATTGCTCTTCATCCAGTGCCTTGGTGATCAAACAGAAAGCTTCGTAATCTCTCGTCTTTGGGTAAACTCTTCCTCCGACTCTTTTATCTTCGAAGTGCTTCTCAATTGTGGTCTAGTAGATTCATGACGATCACGTTAATGCTTCTCTGCTAAAGCCTAGTAATTAGAAGAGTAGTGTGAGGGATCTTTCATAGCCTAAATCTTATTGTTAGTATTGGAATTTCTTGTTGAAACCACTAATGTATGCAAAGTAAGATTTAGTTGACTATTTAATGATCTCAACCCCTCGCATGTGTTTAGACCTAAGCTATTTTATCACCTTATTATTTTTACTTTGTCGTTTATCATCAAGAGGAAGCTTATAATTATTGTGCTTTAAAATTTAAGCGTGCAAACTTCCTTAATTTAATCATCCATGCTTGTACGTTTCACATCAGAAAGCTTAAAGATTAACAACTTAATAACCTAAATCTACCTAAAGTACATGCAAGCAAGTAGCAGCCAAAAACAAAAGATAAAAAAAGAAGTATATAAAGAAATTTAACTTTTTGAAATTCTTAAAATTTAATTAATATTCTATTTTTTGTGTATTACTATTCAAGGAAGAAGAAGAATGAGTGAGAGATTAAAGAAGAAGAGGAAGAAGATTAGGAGACCTTGGACTCCATTGAGGATGAGGTATGGGAGAAAGCCACTCGTTATTTTGATGACTCCAACAATGATATATTGAGTGATGATAGTGCTGAGGACTTTTGTTTTATTGTTATGCTGTTAATTTAATTTTTGGAAGTTCAATGTTGAACAGTAGGAAGATAGGAATGAAAGAGTTAATTGTCATAAACTTAGTTAATGCCTCATTTCAACTTGATATTATATTACTTTTACTTAATTTGATATAATATGATACTCTGACATGTTTATATTAATAACAAGCTTTTATAAACCTTTTGTTTTGTTAATGACGTGGATTATTTATCATTTTTTTTGGAGTTAATCCGCACCAATTTTGTGAGGATGAATATCATTGAATTTGAAACACATTACAAATCCATATCACAATATATAAACTTTGAACTACTAACATTGGAATTTAGTTGCTCAGCCTCCCAATTTTGACTGTCACAATATTTGGCTTCAATCGACTCACTTTTTATGGAGTCTTAAAAGATATTGCATTGTTTTTTGGGGGACAAAATACCATGACCTGCTAACTTCTGCTATTGTTCAATCTGAAATATTCCTTCACAAGGATTCCCCAACAATCACTTTCCAGAAGTGTGGGCGTATCCTTGTCTAGTCTAGATATATTCATGGTTGTGGAATGTCAGGCCTCGTTCTTGAAGCTAACTCCTACTTTCATTGATAATTCCTTGGATTACTTCGCCTCTATGTTTTAATTGAAAGTTTAGGTGCTCGGAAAAAAAAGAGAGTTAAATGTATGCTTTAGTTATGTAGTTTGGAATAAATGCTGTCACTAACATGTTTTTCAATACCATTTTTGTGATCATTCAAAAATCATGAACAAGTAAAATATCAAAAATTGTATTGAAATAGAGCCCATTGAATCTTTATATACATAGTACATGAGCATGAGTTTTTAAGTGTGATCATGCTTCCAAAATCATTAGTATTTAATAGCCATGAATTTGCTTAATATGAGTATTGGAGTGTTGGAAATAAGAGTTCACCAAAAAATTAGAATATTGTGGGCATGATTAACTTCCTTGTGTAGGAAATACATTCATAATTTTATTCAAATGATCAAGGGTAGCTAAATTGAAGAGAATAAAGTACATAAAAAATATTTAGATGATTTTTTAGTAGTTTGTTCAAGTGATGAAAATGATGATGCCTTATAAGAGAAAATGCACAGCCTTATGTAATCTCTATTTTTTAAAAATTTCTTGTGTTGAAATACTAATAATGGTGCTCTCTTCTTAGAATAAAAGCCTTTTTTTCTTAGGAAAATAATGAGTTTCCTCCTGATTGGATTTTATCATAATGTTACTAAGAAGTGCTGTTCTAGAAACCTTAAAGAATATTGCATAATTTGATTTATCTTTAGCAAGATGATATGAAATCCCTTCTTAAACGTTCTGTTTGCTTCATTATCTTCTTATCTAGGCTAGACTTATACATCTTTATCATTGCTACTATTAATTGTTCTATTTGGAATTGTATAAAATATTCATCATTTTTATATCTTCATAGAATCCAATTATTCACTTGTCTACCATAAATCATTGCGTAGTGGCTTCGGTTTTTAGATGATCGCTAAAATAAATAGAAGAGGTTGCGGTTTCTCCAAAACTCTAAAATTGGAAGGTATTAGAAGCAGGCTGCTACTGCTTGAAAAAAAAAGAGATGTGAATCCTTGTGTAATATTACAGTTATGATTGAAAGGAGGATCTTTAATTAGAAATAACCAACAAGGGATATTTCGGGAGGTGTATGATGCAGAAATTATTAAAAAAGAGGATGATATGGATGAAGGACCTTGAAGTGATGAATATAAATTAAGGTTTGAAGTCATGCTAATCTTTTTAATAGTGCTTCTCATGTACAAGTCTCTTTATGTTCTTCCCTTGATTATTCTTCTTTCATTTAATTTCTTGCTTTTCATCTTCATTCTATTCTAGGGAGGTGTATTATGTAGAAATTAATAGAAAGAAGGAGAATGCACACTAAGGAGTTTTAAATGATGAATTCAAATTAAAGTTTGGAGTCATACTAATCTTTCTTATAGTGCTTCTCATGTAAAAATCTGTTTGAATTCTTCACTTGATTATTCTTCTTTGATTTTATTTCTTACTTAGCATCTTCCTTGTGTTCTTTCTTTGATTTTATTTCTTACTTAGCATCTTCACACACACACACACACATATATTGTTAATTCCTATCCATCCCTTGACCCCTTGCCCCTTGATCCCATGGCTAGCATGGGGAATTATGTGAGGCTCACCTGGATGACGTTGTTAAATCTCAGCCGTCCATTGGCTCTTGATCCCATGACCAGCATGGGGATCCGTGATAGGCTTACCTGGATCACGCAAATCTCCTTCCATATTCGGGGGCTGATTTAGGAAGGATTATATTAAAGCAATTATGCATGGTTATGTAGTTATTTATTTCTTTATTAAGACATCTTGTATAGATCAATAAATAGGGATAGTTTTTTATAATAAATTATGTCTTTCCCTCTATAATTATCTAAATTTACTATGGTATAAGAGCCAGATTCCCGCCAACGGTCTTCATTGCTAGAATTCTGAGGAATACTGGTCCTTCCACTAGCCTTTATTACCATTGGAAATCGAATGAGAGTTGAGCGGTCCAAATTGTCATACCCTCTGTTTCGTGCCTGCAGCTAGAAGAAGCAAGTTGAGAGTATATTGTGTGTCCAAAATCGATGAAAGATCGAGCGAGAGGGTTCCTCTTGCATGCGTTTGGGACAGAACCGAGCAGAGTTGAGCGAAAGCCTCCTCTCACATACATGCGACTGCACGAGACAAGAAATCGCGCGTCTGGACAATGACCATGACCTACAAACGGTGTAATCGGGCTCGATCTTCATTCTTGCGTCTGATGTCCATAGTCGACCGAGTAAAGTTAAAAAAATCGAGAGCAGGACCTCCTGTGTGTCTGGACAATGGACAGGGCCTCTTGGGAATAGTGGCATCAGACTTAGTCTTCATCCCTGCGTGCGATTGAAAGAGGAGTGGTGTTCTCCTTGGTCATCTTCTTTGTGCGTCTCCTCCTTGAAGTCGAGTAGAGAGGAGCGAGTAGTACCCTCATACGTGCGAAGGAGGCTGAGCCTCTGTATGTGTGTTCTTATATACGCGGAAGAAGAACTGAGCACTAGGAGGAATCGTGGAGTTTTTCTGAGTGCGTGCCTAGGAAGAGCCTAACGCTTGGATTTGTGGTCTTGTTTGCGTGTGCAAGGGACCGAGAACTTGCATCCGTTATTGCCGTACATGTGGCCTCTCTCGTGCAGACCTGTGCGAATGTCACCTGATGATTTAATTATGGAGGATGGGGTCAAAGCATCGGGAATAAGGTAGCATCTCGTCCATCTGATTTACAACAGCTTTTGCTACTTCTTGATAAAGCTGAAAATTTATTGTCAAGGATGAAGCAATCTCCATCTTCTTCAATGTTGATTGCATTTAGCCTGCTATAAAGGAATTGATTACCAAGGATCTTCTAGGACATTCAGACATAGATGTGAAGGTTTCTATTGCATCTTGTCTTAGTGAAATAACAAGAATAATAATACCAAATGCTCCATATGATGATGATATAATGAAGGAGATATTTGGGCTGATTATTGGAGCTTTAAAGAATTTAGATGAGATGCCAAGCCGTTCATTTCCAAAGAGAGTTTCAATACTTGAAATTGTTGCAAAGGTCCGATCCTATGTTTTGATGCTAGATCTTGATTGTAATGATTTGATTTTGGAAATGTTTCAACATTTCCTGAAGAAAATAAGGTCAAAGCATTCTGATACTATCTTTTCCTCAATGGAGATTATCATGACACTTGTTTTGGAGGAGACTGAAAGTATTTCTGCACAGTTTCTTTCATGTCTGTTTGATGGTGTGAAAGTTGTTAAAAAGAAAGTTGAACACAACCAAGAAACTAGCTGAGAAAGTGCTTGTTAATTGTCCCTTGAAGCTAAAGCCTTATTTGACTAAATTATTTAATGGCAATAGTGCTTTGTTAAGTGAACGAATAATAGATATTTTTAGAATGGGAATGATGTTTCCATGTCTGCAATGAAAAAGGATGAATTTCGGCATCATAGTGGTAAATCTAGAGTTAATAATGAACATAGCTTGGATTCAAGTATAACAAAGCCTGATAGAACATTAGATCTAAGTTTTCACAAAGGAGGAAGAAAAGCTTCATTGTAGTTGTCAATTAGCAATGATCATTATGAAGTTGGTAATAAGAAAAGGCTCGAGTAATTATGACAAAAAGCTTGCAAGTAATGAAGGTAGAAATGGATCTAAAAAAAGTTAAGAGTGAGATTCTTGGAAAACAAGTAAACTGCTGGAACTAAGAAATAGAAAGGAGTTACATGTGTTGGGCTGAAGACAAAGAATTTAAATTTAAGGAAGTTCTCTCTAAAAATATACACTGAAAGAAAAGCTTAAAGATAATAACTATGTTAAAGATACCGGTAAAATAAAATCAAGATGGAAGCATGCTTAGGGTGTGCAAGAGGTTCTGGACCACGGAAGCGTAGGAAAGGCTTAGATGACACAATTGTTGGATCAAAGATAAAATTTGGTGGCTAGATGATCAGAGGTTTTATGATGGCATCGTTGTTTCTTGTGATCTAAGTACAAGAATGCATAAATTTTGTATGATGGTGATGCAGAGGTGTTGCTCTTAAAGAAAGAGCAGTGGGAGTTTATTGAAGGTGAAACCAAGATGCATGAGGTACATGAAAATGATCATTCTTACCAAGGGACTTGATAACTCTACCTTTTTGGGAAGTTTACAAAGTTGGGAATGATAGATCTATTTTCCCAAGCTTAAGTGAGAGTTAAATCCTAGTCGTCCCTTGGCCCTTGATCTCACTGCCAGTATGGGGATCCATGGGAGACTCACCTGGATCACGCTGTTAAATCTCAGCTGTCCCTTGGCCCTTGATCCCATGGCTAGCATTGGGATCCATGGGAGGCTCACCTGGATCACACCGACTCCTTCCATATTTGGCTGACTGATTTAGGAAGGATTATATTAAGGCAACTATGCATGATTCTGTAGTTATTTGTTTCTTTATTAATACATTTTATATAGATCTATAAATAGGGATAATTTTGTATAATAAAACAGAACTTATATATAGAGCAAATGTGTGAAATATCAATCCCGTGGGGATGCTTATAAGTTTGAAATTCCCATTCTTGATAGATTTTGCAGGTTATTTGTAGAGTTGAAAATCCAAATGATTTTTAATTTCATACAAACAACTAACAATACTCTAAAAAATTCAATTTTGTTTTTCAAAACAAGTGTTTTCTAACTTCAACAACCAAATAAGCCTTATGACAAGAGTTAGATGGTTTTTTAAGATTGGGATATTTATTCAGAACATCTTGGTAGCTGCTTGCATTATTGCCTGGGGTATGCTTTACTTGTGGTGAGGGTTCTCCGTCTCCAGATTGTGTTGTAACTATTAATTCAGAGGCGATTTACAAACTATGCATTTAGCTTTTTGTATCGGCTTTGTTGGGGTTTTATCTTCTTTTTATTCTCATTGGCATTGCTATCTGTTGATTCTCTTCTTAAATGTTATGTCAGTTAGTATTTAATATCAGGTGAAATTGGTATCTTTTTCTTTGTAAATGGATAGTGTTCTTATTTACACCTACATATTGATCTTCTGTATAATTCCAACAAGACTACGAAGAGTACTGGATTCTAATCCATTTTGTTGAATGAATTCCTTCAACTGGCTAAAAGATTATTTCTTCCTTTATATGCTGTTTGGTTGCCTGCGTGCACTTCAGCATTTGCTTCGATAAATTTTCTTTCTTATAAGTACTTCAAATGCCTTAAACTGATCTGTTCTAAAGAAATAATTAAATTAGTCAATAAAAGAGCTTAAAAAGGACCATTTCATGATAAATCTGTCTCCTCTTGATATGGCTGGTCAAGTGTCCAGTGGACAGAATGGTGTAGATGGAATTTTAATACATCTTGAATTCTTCTCTTTGATTTGAATTTGGCAAATCCTTTTCACTCTCCTTTTCAGGTGGTTGGCCCCAACTTCTTAAAGATATTTATTTTAGCATTCTAAATTAAGCATTTAGTTTGTGATTGTGGCCCTTTATGTTGCCTTCATATTGCTCATTGTGTTCTATGAATCAATCCACCATTTAGACTTGACCTTGGAATTAACTTCTGACCTAAATTGACTAGACAAATTTAATGTTTGTGCATTTTGGTAGCAAAAGTTGCTAGAAATGATAAAAAATCAATGTTTTTGAGGAATTTTAAATAAAAATTTATTTCAGCAGATTTTCAATTAATACTATTCTATCATGAATGAATGCTTCATTTGAGACAGTTTTTTATAATTATTTTTTATTAAATTTTAAAAAATAATTAAATCTATGCTCACTACATCAAATGGTTCCATAGGCATTATCGGATGGGAATTTTCATCCAAATTTTCGCATAAGATTACCCAATAAAGGCCTATAGCAATTTTTTTTTAGAACTTGCAGACCAATACGTAGGAGTTTACTCATTCAAATCGTATCACTTAATTAGTAAATTATATCAACTTATTTTATATTAATAATTTAACATCCATAAAATTATAATATAATAAAACAAACTAAAAATTAAATACGGCATTTATTTGAACTAAAATATAAAACTTAATTTAGTATAATTTATTGCCATTTTTTTACTCTCTCTCTCTCTCACACACACACACTCACTCTCCTCTGTTTGTTCCTCTCTATCCATCTTCTCATCATCTCTTAGGTTTATCCATTATGGCACTGTTTCTTTGATTTTTATTTGTTTTATAACATTCATTGAAGAGGACATAGAGGATATATATCAAGCGAAAAACATCATATGATTTGCCGTATATCTTGACTTGCATTATTATAAATGTGTAAGTACATACATGATATGAGGATTAGAGATAACATGCACATGCATAAGCCATATGATACATGACATGATACATAAATATAATGTATAATGATACTAATACTGATACATATATAGAAT
Source organism: Dendrobium huoshanense (assembly GCA_016618105.1). Taxonomy (NCBI): domain Eukaryota; kingdom Viridiplantae; phylum Streptophyta; class Magnoliopsida; order Asparagales; family Orchidaceae; genus Dendrobium; species Dendrobium huoshanense. The sequence goes on along the minus strand of CM028347.1, from coordinate 71,510,299 downwards.
ACACACAGTCCATATGAATGGGTACATTCTTCATACATAACATGACACAACATGTATAGTGATATACATTGTTACGCAAAAGTATGATAGATCTTATAAATGACATTTATGACATTACCCTTGTTGCGTCTTAGAATATTCGCGGCGGTAGAGAAGTATATAGTTTAACGTCATAGCATTGTACGAAGATCCATAACATAAGCAGATGAGAGAGAGAGAGAGAGAGGGTGCAACATTTATAAGAGACACCAGAGTTTTTACGTGGAAACTCCTGAAAAAGGGAAAAAAACCATGGGGCCTGACCCAGTTTGAAAGAATACACTAGTATTTCCAGTTGATTACAAATGAGACCCTTCCTTGGGAGAAGGCATTTGCTTGATGTCACAAATGTACATATATAACACATTACATGGTGGGAGTTACAATAATCAATATAGGAATATTTGTTTGATTGATAGGACCATAATCAATAGAACAGAAGTCAAAAAGATCATAGTAGACGACAGAAATTAGAAGGACCGTAGTCAACAGGAGATAGGGGTCAGAAAGATCGTTGTATGGCGTGGGAGGTCAGAAGGAACATAGTAGTCGTCGGAAGGATCATAGTCAACAGGAGACTGGGATCAAAAAGATCGCTATCTGGCGAGGGAGGTCGAAAAGATCATAGTAGGCGATGGAGGTCAGAAGGACTGTAGTCTGCAGAAGACTGAGGTCAGAAAGACCGTAATTGGCAGGAGAAGAGGGTCAAAAATATTATTTTCTAGTGAGGGAGGTCGGAAGAACCTTAGTAGGCGACGGAGGTCGGAAAGATCGTAGTCGATAGGAGACGGGTAAAAAAGACCATAGTAGTAGGGCTGTACTCTGGAAAAATTCTGGGCATCAGGTGGTGGTCCAGCAGAAGTCCGAGCCTTAGGTGGTGGTCCGGCAACACTCCGGTGTCAGGCGGTGGTCCGATTGTGGCACTTCAGCATTCGAGTCACTCCACCTTCAGGTGGCACTTTGACGTCCTTGAATGGTCTAGTGGCGGTTCGACAGAACCTGGCGGTGGTGCTGCAGAACTACAACGGTGGTGCGACAGAACTCCAACGGTGGTTGAGGAAGAGCTAGGCGGTTGGAGCTTTCTTCCTTCTCTCCCTTCTTCTCTCTTGGCTCTTCCCCCACCCTTTTCAATAGGAAATGAGATTCTATTTATAGAATTCTTGAGTGGCATGACTTATAATAAGTGGAAGATCAAGGGTAAATTGTGAGTGGTTTGGATGGACGGTCGATTTTGATTCCTATGATTAAGCACCGTTCAATGGACCTTTGACTCTCTTAATGATGCCAAAATTTGATGATCTTGGACTTATTGGTTTCGTCTTGTCAAGCCGCTCGATTTGTCTATAAGCATGTCATCATTGGAGAGCGTTTGATAACCCAAATTGTGATTTGATCCTTCCAAAAGTACTTCGAGTCTTTGATTTGGACTCATTTTGGCTCAGATTGGGTCGATTTTTGTGTCGTTGGGTTTGTGTTTCCAAGACACTCAGTTAGACTATAAGTTCACATAAATTAGAGTTCGAATGATCTCAATTTTAATTTTTTAAGCTTTCAACTTGATTTTGCCTCAAGATTTGTGCCTGATTAAGATAATTTTTTGATGATGTATCAGTTGCCCTCCTATTTTCAGACATAAAAGTTCTAGAAGTTCGAAAATATGTAAGCCTCTGAGGAATTTTTTGTGTGATCTAGATTAATAAAATAATCCAATCTCGATTGTAGATGTACTAGATGACTTTCAAAGTTTCAAAATTGAGTCCGGAATACCGAAATATGGTTCTAGGGGCCCAAAAAATATCTGAATTGAAGCGTTCGGGCCAAATATCATGCCCGAACACAACTAGATGGCTGAACCGAACGGTCGGCGTGATTTGCACGCATACAAACACATTTTATTTATTAAAAACTTTTGGAATTCTCTCATCATTATTCTAATTAATAAAGCCCTTTTGAATTCTAAAAATTAATGAATTTTCATTAATTTGAAGTGGATCTTCATGTCCTCATTATTATTCTACTTAATGATGCCATTTTGAATTTTAACAATTAATGAATTCTCATTGCCAGCGTAAAACTTGTCGAACAATAATAATAATAATAATAATAATAATAATGAATGAATGAATTCTCATTAATTTTAATTTGCTATTTATCTCCTCATCATTATTCAACTTAATGATGCCCTTTTAAATTATAAAAATTAATGAATTCGTATTAATTTGAAGTGGGTATTCATCTCCTCATTATTATTCCATTTAATGATGCCCTTTTAAATTCTAAAAATTAAAAAAAAATTATTAACTTGAAGTGACTCTTCATCTCCTTATGATTATTCCCCTTAATGATGCCCTTTTGAATTCAAAAAATTAAGAAATTATCATTAATTTGAAGTGTCTCTTCATCTCCTCATCATTATTCCACTTAATGATGCCCTTTTAAATTCTAAAAATTAATGAATTCACATTAATTTGAAGTGGCTCTTCATCTCTCCCTCACACAACTATAAATACTCACCTTTGGGGTATGAAAATTTGCACCTCCCCCTTTCTTCTTTTCTTTCTCAAGCTGAGGCTCTCTTTTCAGATGGGTACCTCCTGTTCAGCACTAGGGCCCCTCACTGAGTATAAATTTTCTCTTTCTTCGTCTCCTTTTATATAGAGGTCAAAACAGGCGATCACCATCTTTCGAGAGATCCGATGACCAAAGGAGATTCACGTCCAACTACCCAGAATGATGGTGAGAGGGGCTATAACAACGGAGCTAAATCAGATGATGTTGCATCCACCATTATTAGCGATGGAGGTTGGAAAGACTGTAATAGGCGGGTAGGTCGTTGTTAGGAGGGAGGTCGCAACTCTGGTGACGAGCATAAGTAGGGTGTCGGGTGTAAATCCGACAAAAGTCCAGCAATAAGTTGAAGTCTGGTGATGGGAGGAAATTCAGCATCGGGTAGAAGTCCTACAAAAATTCGAAACGTGTAGAAGTCCAATGACTGGAGGAAGTTCAGCGTCGGGTAGAAGTCCGATGAAAGTCCCATGAAAGACAGATGTCCACCGATGGGAGGAAGTTTAGCTTTGGGTAGAAGTCCGACGAAATCTCGTGATGTGCAGAAGTCCAATTATTTCGAGTATAAGTCTGACGAAAGACTAGTAACGGGTATAAAGTCCAACTACGGGAGAAAGTCTAGTGACGGGTAGAATTTTGACGAAAGTACCACAACGGGCAGAAGTCCAAAGACAGGAGAAAGTCTAGCGACATATATAATTCTAACAAAAGTCTTGCGATGGGTAGAAGTCCAATAACGAAAGTAAGTCCAGCGTCGGGTAGAAGTTTGACAAAAGTCCCGCGATGTGCAGAAGTCCAATGATGGGAGAAAGTTCACTATCGGGTAGAAGTCCGATGAAAGTCCCACGACTGGTAGAAGTTCAACGACGGGAGGAAGTCCAACGATGTTGGGTAGAAGTCCGATGAAAGTCCAGCGATGGACAGAAGTCCAATGATGGGAGGAAGTTTAACATCGGGTATAAGTCAAATGAAAGTCCCGCGACGGGCTGACTTCCAGCGATAAGAGGAAGGTTAGAATTGAAGGGCTTCTTGATGATGTTAGCTTGTATGGAAGAGATCGAGAGAATCTACCAATGATGTATGATATATATGAGGTTATATGTCATAACACTACTTGATGACATTAATCTGTATTGAAGAGGTTAAGGATATCCACCAAGAATGTATGATATATTTGAGGTTGTATATCAGAGCCTTGCTCGTTGACGTTAAGCTATATAGAAGAGGTCGAGAGAATCCATCTAGATTTCATGACCCATCCAACTTTATATGTCAGAGCCTTGCTCGATAATATTAACATATATAGAAGAGGTCGAGAGAATCCATCAATAATATATAGCCTATTCGAGGTTGTATTTCAGAGCCCAACTCAATGACCTTAACCTGCTTGGAAGAGTTCTAGAGAATCCACCAAGGATATATGTCTTATCCGAGGTTGTATTTTAGTGCCATGTTTGATGATGTTAACCTGTGCGAAAGAGGTCGAGAAAATCCACTAAGAATGTATGACCTATTCGAGGTTGTATGTTAGAGCCATGTTTGATGATGTTAACCTGTGTGGAAGAGGTCGAGAGAATCCATTAAGGATGTATGACCTATCTGAGGTTATATGTCAGAGCCCTACTCGATGATGTTAACCTCTATGGAAGAGGTCGAGAGAATTCATCAATGATGTATGACCTATCCGAGGTTATATGTTAGAGTCCTGCTTGATGATGTTAACCTGTGTGGAAGGGGTTTAATCGAATCCCTCTGTGATCAATTTTGCATTGATTGGGAGGGGGCAAATGCCACATGTATCCTGAATCGAAGGTAAAGAATGTTCTATCCTTAGACTGTTATTGCCTTTTTGAGGTCAAGATTAAGACCTTGCTCAAGTAATAAAAGTCCAACTAGGGACTATATGAAGCTTGCAATTTATTTGAAGCATCATTGCATTTGCTATAAACTTAATGATCCTGAGATATCACCTTGGATAATAGAAGAGTTGGAGGAATCTTCTCGACCACGACTATAGTCAAGGTTGCCCCCACTCCATAATTAATTCCCATAAAATTGATGCAGTAATAATCAATGTAAGGACATTAACAAGAATGAACTTTTGAGGTTTGAGGAAAAGTTGCCCCGAGTCGGGAACCATGTTCCCATAAACGGCGCCAAACTGTTGCATCATGGAATATTCACGATAATAGAGAAGTATAAAGTTTAACGTCTTAGCATTGTACGAAGATCCAACACACAAGAAGATTAAAAAGAGAGAGGGTGCATCATTTATAAGAGACACATGAGTTTTTACATGGAAATCCTTGAAAGAGGGGAAAAATCACGGGCCCCGGCCCAGTTTGAAAGAGTCAACTAGTATTTCTTGTTGATTACAAATGAGACCCTTCCTTGGGAGAAGGCCTTGGCTTGATGTTACAGATATAGATCATATATAGTGCATTACATGGTGGGAGTTATAATAATCAACATAGACATATTTGTTTGGTTGGCATGACCATAATCGAATAGGACAAAGGTTGGAAAGACCATAGTAGGCAACGACAGTTGGAAGGACCGTAGTCGACAGGAGATAGGAGTTAGAAAGATTGTTGTCTGGCGAGGGAGGTCGGAAGGACCATAGTAGGCGACGGAGGTTGGACGCTTCTTAGTCGATAGGAGATTGAGTCAAAAAGATCGTTGTCTGGCGAGGGAGGTTGGAAGGATCATAGTAGGTGACGGAGGTCGGAAGAACCGTAATATGCAGGAGACTGGGTCAGAAAGATTGTAGTTGGCAGGAGACCGGGGTTAAAAAGTCCGTTGTCTAGTGAGGGAGGTTGGAAGGACCTTAGTATGAGACGTAGGTCGGAAGGATTGTAGTCGACAGGAGATTGGGGTCAAAAAGACCTTAGTAGTAGGGCGGTACTCCGACAGAACTCCTGGCATATGGTGGCTGTCCGGCAGAAGTCCGGGCCTCAGGTGGTTGTCTAGCAGCACTCCGGTGTTAGACGATGTTCTGGCAATGACACTTCAGCGTCAGAGTCACTTCAGCTTTAGGTGACATTTTGATGTCCTTGGATGGTCTAGTGGCGGTTCGATAGAACCTGGTGGTGGTGTGGCAAAACTCCGATGGTGGTGCGGCAGAACTCCGGCGATGGTCGAGGAGGAGCTAGGCGGCTAGAGCTTTCCTCCTTCTCTTCCTTCTTCTCTCTTAACCAACCTCCCCCCCCTCTCTATTTATATAATTCTTAAGTGACATGGCTTGTGAATAAGTGGAAAATCATGGGTAAATTGGGAGCAGTTTGGATGGACGGCCAATTTTGATTCATACGATTAAGCATCATTCAATAGACCTTTGACTGTCTTAATGATATCATAATTTGATGATCTTGGGCTTGTTGGATTCTTCTTGTCGAGTCACTCGATTTGACTATAAGCATGCCACAATTGGAGACAGTTTGGTAACCCAAATTGTGGTTTGATCCTTCCAAAAATGCTTCGAGTCTTTGATTTGGACTTGGATTGGGTCGATTTTGGTGTCGTTGGGTTCGTAATTCCAAGACGCTCAGTTCGACTGTTAGTTCACAGAAATCAGAGTTCAGATGGTCTCAATTTTAATTTTTGAAGCTTTCAATTTGATTTTGCATCAAGATTCATGCATGATCAAGATAATTTTTTGATGATGTATCAACCCTACATTGATAATTTAATGTTAAAGTATAATTGCATTGCTCTAATGATTTATATGAAACTCTTCCTATGGTATTTACAAGATACTTTGATAAAAATGAGTTAATGATTACTCATCATTTACATGATTATGATTGCATATGAATCATCCTATTTGCATGAATTGATAAAGTGTATTGTACTAAAATGATTTGAATGATTACATGTTTATTATTTTATTTTTCATGCATTGAGTGCAATGGTAGGTTCTAATGGCCTACTCGGCTTTACTCATTAGGTGATTTTTCATGATTTTAAAAAAGAATAAGGTGCTAGTGGATTGAGGTTGATTAGATCCAGTTTGGTCTAGGTATTCCTATAGTATTTTGTGCTCATTTTTTGAACCCATGAATGGTATTGAGATGGGATGATTTAAAGAAATATATTCATAACTAGTGTAAATGATTCTTTTGGAAATGAAATATATGTTTTAATGAAATAAAAAATGAAAGTTTGCTTCTACTATATTTATTATTTAAGTGGCTCTAGTAAGTTATTAAAATATTTAAAATAGTAAATTCACCTAAATCAGATTTTGTGACGTGATATAAGGATTCAGTGGAATGAATCAGACCAGATTATGAAGATAGATATCTCTTTCGCATTTTCTATTTAATTTTTGTAGTCATGAAAATGAAATACATATTTTGATGAAATAAAAACTTGAAGTTTGCTTTCACTATATTTATTATTTCACATGGATGATTATTAGTGTGGCAGAGATGAAAATCTGGCCTGCAATGCTTTATGGTGCCGAATGTTGGCCATTAAAAGAGAAGCATATTACTAAGTTAAGTGTGGCAGAGATGAGGATGCTCAGGTGGATGAGTGGCTTTACCCTTAGAGATAGGATATGAAATGAGCATATACGTGAAAAGGTTGGAGTAGCCCCAGTAGAAGATAAGATTAGAGAGAGTCGCCTTAGATAGTTTGGTCACATAAAACGGTGACCTTCCAATGACCCGGTTAGGAGAGCAGAGGTATTAGATTTGACTTATGTTAAGAAAGGTAGGGGTAGACCTAAAAAGACTTGGTTAGAAAATATTAGGATTGACATTTCTTTATTAGTTTTAAACGAGAATTTGACTTTTAATAGGACACAATGAAGAAAAAGGATTAATGTAGCCGACCCCAAGTAGTGGGATAAAGGCTTGATGTTGTTGTTGTTGTTGTTGTATGGATGATTATTAGTGGATAATGACTTAGTAATCTCCCACTATGTTATATCACAACTTATTTATAATCCAGGTTAAGAAAATTGGCATAAGCTCCATTTAGGATTAATGATGGTCAACTAAGGCTTCGTTTGGGACGATTTTCTTTCTGCTTCTTAAAGCAGTTTTTTAATACAAAAATTTTAATTTTTGTATTAAGAAGCTACTTTAAGAAGCAATAAGAAAGCCGTAGACGACTTTTTTATTGCTTTCTAAAACGGAGTTTTAGTACAAAATTAAAAAATTTTGTACTAAAACTCCGTTTTAGAAAGCAGTAAAAAAGCCGTCCCAAACTAAGCCTAAGTTAACAGTGTCCCGCTAATAAGTTAAAATTAATTTTTGTACTAAAAAGCTACTTAAGAAGTAGTAATAAAGCCGTTCCAAATGAAGTCTTAGGCTTCGTTTGGGGTGGCTTTTTTAGTGCTTCTAAAAACGTCTTTCTAGTAAAAAATTAAAAATTTTGTACTAGAAAGCTGCTTTAAGAAGCAGGAAGAAAGCCGTCCCAAACGAAGCCTTAGACTTCGTTGAAATGTACTCAGTGAAATTAAATTTTCAAGTCAATTCAATTCAAATAACCTCGTTCAACCTCTAAACCATTCGACATATTCGTCGTAGCGAAATGAGCTTTTCGGTGATGAATTTATGCCTAATCAATGAACTAAAAAAATTTTATATTGAAATTGAGCGTTTGTTTAACATATAATGAGTGATGCAATCTTAATGACTTTGCGCCGAAAGCAAATACTAATCACTTGATGATTTTCACAATCCAAACATATACATATTTAAAACCAGGCTCACACGCAACATTATTGTAAATGTTGGCTATTAATAGAATGCTCTCAGGCTCAAGAAATAAGTTGACTCAAAAGCCGAGATGGCTGCCCAATTCAAGCATTGGGAGGATTTTTAATTTACTTGATCCACTATATTTTATTTAGGACAATTTTCTTATTATTTTTAAATTAAGTTTTTTGTACTAAAAATTTATTTTAAAAAGTAATAAGAAAGTTGTAGCAAAATTTAGGGGTGTCAATATTTGACACGACCTAAAATCTGATCCAGATTCGACTCGAAAAATTTCAGGTCTGGGTTAACCTGATTGACTCACGAGTTGGGTTCGGGTTCGGCAAGTCGTCCTGTCTTAAAAATCAGGTCGGATTTGGACTGACCCGGAAACCCAAAAGTGACCCAATTTGACCAGTTTAGAAAAGCCTATCTGGCTACCCTCCCAACGAAAGATCCTGCAACTAGATTAGGATGGTTTCAGATCCTCCTCAGTCATCATGCTAATTGAAGTTGTAAATTTTCATCGTATCTTCCTTTTTTGTTTCATTTGAATCTCTGTTCTTGACGGTTGGATGTCGTGCCAGTTATAAACTAATAAACTCTTATTTTCAACTTGTCAAATACCTCTACTTCCCTTCGTAGCTGCTTCTCTCAACCCCCAGTGCCCTAGCAGCTTCTCACGTTATCTCCTCCGACATACATTTGTCTCCTTGTAATCCATCGGTAGATTCGTGTGGTCGCCGGCATCTTACAGGAATTCGTTGATCATCTACAGCTTTTTGAAGAAGGCTATCAGGAAAGGGAGAGGTGAGATCACAGTGGACTAAGACTTCGTTTGGGACGGCTTTTTTCTGCTTCTTAAAACAGCTTTCTGATATAAATTAAAAATTTTGTACTAAAAAACTGCTTTAAGAAGTAGAAAAAAGCCGTCCCAAACGAAGCCTAAGACCGTTTCATGTTCGCGGGTTGGATCCTGGATTGTATTTCCTGATCCGTTTGTAAAAACAGATCAGATTAGGATCAACCCATTTAAACCCGTATCAATCCGAATCAATCCGAATCCAACCAGCGGACCGATTTTGACAATCATATGACAAATGAAGCATATATCAATCAGACACCATTTGGAATTAAATAATATAAGGTCATATTTAAACACAATAATATCTAATTTTTATAAATGGTCCGTACGAAAGTTCGGCTATTGGCGAATTTTGCTTTCCAGGTTAGCCTTGATTACATTCCCACCAAAATGATTGAAGGAATCAATAGTTGGAGGGACCCCCACACTACAGCTACAGATATGTGAAATAGTAAATTATTATGTTTTTTCTTTCAACAAGGACCCATGCTTGAGCATGCGCCACAAGCTAACTGCTAACTAATTGCAATTAAATCAGATCAAAATAATATAAAGAAATGAATCCAATGATGAAAAGAAAACATTAGGCTTTATTAGTGATTTCTTCTATTCTTTTCCTGTGATTTGAAATACTCAATTATATTAGTCTATTCATTATATATAATCGTACTGAGCATATTTTTATAATAAGCATAGTTTTATTGTATTTGAATTCAGTTGATTCCTCTCATTTGATGGAGTAAATATTTTATGCGGAGTCCGGACAATAATAACTATCTGGATTGTGGATGTAAATATAATTTACAAATGTGTACACTATATATCCGGTGTGTACACTTCACTTGTCAGGACGGTTCTTATTCAGATTCTGCACAGAATAATTTCTCTATTTGTCACTCATGTGCGAGAAGGCATAGACTGTCATATGAGTATGATAAATTTTACCGCCTATTGCTTTGTGTGATTGTTTGGAGCTCTCTCGACATCGTTGAAGTTTCTAGCATGACAGAGTGAAGTAAGTAGGTATATATGATTATCCCAAAAATGAAAATAATATAGATAATGTATGGGTTAATATATAGTAATTATATTATTAATGCTACAAGATTGTGGGTCAAATTTGAGCTGCATCTAAATTGAACTCGAGCTTCACATAATTAGTTGAGTTAAAACTGGACCCCACCCTCAAATCACACATTTTTTTAATGTATTACATATCTAATACTTAAATTCTGATATTCTAATTAGAGAACACTCAAATATTTATATCATTACTATTGATTTTTTAAAATAAAAAAATATATTTTTTTATGTATAAATTATGATATAAATGCGATTATTAAATATTAAAAAAATGTCTGATAATAGGTGAGACGAGATTCTTTGGTTCTGTTAGTAAATTATTTTAAGTGAAAAGAATAGCAATCATTTCAGGATTAGTCAAGATAACGGTACGGACGTATTAGTGGGATAGTTTTAAAAATCTCCCTCCACTTGCCCCTTTTTTTTTTTTCTAATCCATATTTCGTCCGCTTCTAATTATACTATTAAGCTCATAAGATGGTGGGTAATGGCGAGATTCTCTAATGAGATTTCCACTGTAAACAAATTGTGTTTTATGATGTAAGAGTGAGCGGACTGCCTGACGTCGACCTCGATGGTTTCCACTGCCATACCAATTTTGATTGTTTACAAAAAATTAAAAATAATAATTTCTTTTTTATTGTTTGTAAATAAAAAATTAAATATATAAGAGAGTTGAAAATATTTAATTATAAGATTTATATTCATCAAGCCTGATATTAATTTGCATTTAAATTGTAGTAAAAAAATATTTGAGATTTTCAGTCCTTCAAGTTTGAAAAATCAACATTTCTTTTAAGTGTGAGCAAAATAAGACTAAGGCTTCGTTTGGGACGGCTTTTTCATTGCTTTTCAAAACGGAGTTTTAGTACATTTGTACTTCTGTTTTAGAAAGCAATAAAAAAGCCGTTAAGATTTTATTTGGGTAAAATGATTTTTTAAATAAAAATAGCTTTACAAAATAGTAATAAAGCTGTCCCGAACAAAGTCTAAGGCTTCGTTTGGGACGGCTTTTTTATTGCTTCTTAAAGCAGCTTCCTAGTACAAAAATTAAAATTTTTGCATTATGAAACTGCTTTAAGAAGCAATAAGAAAGATGCCCCGAACAAAACCTAAGACATGCATAATCTTAGACTTCGTTTGATTTAGATTTCTTGTTGTTTTATGAAGCTTTCATTGAGGAAGTAAATTTCAAAACTTGTAAAAAACACATTCTAGTACATTTCTTTTTTTTTTAAAATAGTCAAAAAATAGTGACAAATTAAAAATTGTTGTTGCGGTCTGAAAAAAACAAAACAGTAAGAAAAACTATCCCAAATGAAGCTAAAATGCTTATTCTACTAAGAAAAAAAAATTAAGCGGGGAGATCTTGCTAGTTCCGCCCCTATCTTCTATGGAGATATTTTGATTTTAATTATGATTGAGAATTGAGATATGACCAAATGCTCTCTCTCTCTATCTCTCTCTATGTATATATAATTTTGATCTATATTACACATCATGATGGTTAATGAGTAGTCTCTAACGCCTAATAAAATTAATCCTCAAAATTTTCATAATATAATAGGCTCAAAAGTTAGATAACGTACAACATATAATTAATCTTATTATGTAGGCCCCGTTTAAAGATTTTCTCTAATAGCCTCTCACTAGATTATTAGAGCAACATATGTCAATCATAATGATTGATTATTAAACAAATTTACAAACTTTATAGTCATTATCTTCAAAGTGTAATATCTTTAGATAATTTGTTTAATCAATAATATTAAGATAAGATTAAATTAGTATTCATCACATGTTATCAATGATTCCAACATTACTATAATCAATTACATAAATCAAACATGAATGTGTGATAAAATATTTATTCATTACACATCATGAAATCACACTAATTTACGAGATGTTTCCTAAAGCCTAATAAAATTGATTAATCTAATTTCAAGTTAATAGGTCAAAAGGTTACATAACACAACATAATTAATAGTAATATGTGGGACTCATTAAATTTTTTTTTCTAATAATCTTTTACTTGAACAATATATGTCAATTCATAAATCTAGATTATCAAATATATTTAAAAACTTAATATTAACTATCTTCAGGGAGTAAGATCTCGAGATAATTTGAACTGTTAATAATATTAACATAATATAGAATTGATATTCATCACATATTATTTTATAACAAAAATTATCAATAATCACCATATCAATATAATCAATGAAATAAATTAAGTATGCATGTCTAGCATAGAAATTTCTTGTAATGTGATTTCATATCATGCTTATGTCCAATTGATCGATCCTATTTTAAAACTTAAGAGTTATCAAATGTACGCCTTTAGGATTTTATGAACAACACTTGAAAGGATATATGACTATAATAATGTCTATAAGATTCAACAAACACATGAATAATAATATTTTAGTTTGATAAAAAAATTATGCCTATAATATTAATTGCATGTCAACAAACAAACTCTCAATATATAAGCATATTATTAAGAAAAACCATACTCATATAAGTATACTCACACTCATTCTACTTTGTGCATTTCATAAGAACTTAGTCACCATATTAGATAAGGATACCAAGATTAATGAAACATTTGTATGGCTCTCTTCTAGGATTTTCTCCTATGTTGCTACCTTCCATCTCTCCTATTCTTCCTCCACCATCGGGATCTCGATCCGATCGGAATCTTCTCAAAAATTCTCTCACACATGTCAGGGAAATCTTTCTTAACCTTGTCATGGTGTTTTCTTTCTTTTGCTATGTTTAGAAAGTTCTCATGGATGATTTCCCTGCATTTTATAATCATTGCAAAATCTTAGGTCATTGCAAGAGGGAATGATATTTGCTTCTCCCTCATCTGAGGAAAAAACAAAGCACTAAACCTAGAGTTATGGAAAATGATTTTAAACATGCATCATCTCCTCCTTGTGCAAGTGAGGGAAATGTGCTAGTATCTGACCTGATCCTTGTAACCAACCAATCCTATTATTGATGTTCATATCCCCTTTATCCCTACCAATGAACCTTTAGTTAATGCTGAGTTGTCTAATTTTAACATGGTTGATTTAGTTAACCCTTATATGGACAACAATGTTGAAAATTTCATTCCTTTCATAATTAATGTGGAGCGTTGTGTTGGTGATCCTTCTGGATCTATTAATGTCTCTAATTTGGTCCTAGTTATTATCATCCCTAAATCCCTTATATTTAATGAGGATCATGGGAATAATATGGATGGGATCTCCTAGGGAGATCAAGATTATGTTAGGGATCCTAATAATTATTTTGATGGGCTCGGCCCATTCTGCTCACTTTATTTTTAATTAGGATGAAGGAGAGATGAAGTTATCAGAACTGAGACAATAGAAAAATTATAGGACATTACAAATAGTCACAACTCCCATGAAGGAGATTGAAAAAATATGGAGAACAAACAATATACTGCTGCTGTGTAGTTTGCTTTATCAGCTCAGCAATGCAGAACTACTTTCCCCTACAAATTACTAAAAAAAATTTTGTAATTACAATCAAATTATTGTGCATCCAAATATCTTTTTAGCTAGAAGTCCATCATAGACTAGTTTTAATCCCTAATCAAAATCAAAGCTAAACATCAAAACCCACAAAATTAATGAACTCAAACTTTTGTTAGAGATCATAACAAAAGAAGCCATTTAAAATATAGAAACGACTCAAATATACAACAACACTATAACAGATCATATAGTAGGAAATAGGAAAGCAAGTGTTCCAAACACCTAGATAAACATTAAATGTCTAAGCATCTTCGCTGCTAGATATTTGTACATAAAATACAACAAAAACAACAACAAGACTTTATCCAACTACGTGGGGTAGGCTACATGAATCCTTTTTCTCCATTGTGTCATATTAAAAGTCAAATTCTCATTTAAATCTAATAAAGAAAGGTCATTCCTAATATTTTCTAACCAAGTCTTTTTAGGTCTACCCCTACCTTTCTTAACATAAGTCAAATCTAATACCTCTACTCTCCTAATCGGGTCATCGGAAGGCCGTCATTTTATGTGACCAAACCATCTCAGGTGACTCTCTCTAATCTTATCTTCTACTGGAGCTACTCCAACCTTTTCACGTATATGCTCATTTCGTATCCTATCTCTAAGGGTAAATCCATGTTGAGTCTAGTAATTAGGTTGTTAATCCTAAGTAAATGTCCCACGGCTACCAAGAAATTGGTAGTCTTTAAAGATTAAGTTGAACCGAAATAAAAATTTCATCAACCACAGAGTTGTTAAAACTGAAATTTAAAGTGTGGAAACGTAAAAATAATAAAGTAAATGACACCAGATTTATAGTGGTTCGGTCTATAACCAGACCTACATCCACTCCTCAGAGGCACCCTCTGAGTATTGCACTAAAACCCAATAGTGACTCTCCTTTAGCACCCACGGCAAGGCGGAGAAGCCTTTACAACACACTCTTTTCACCACTACCCGGTGCGGCAGAGAACCGTTGTCCTTTTACACAATCCACAGTGCTGGCAGAGAACCGTCATCCTTTTACACTCTCCTAGTGTGGGCAGAGAACCCTACGGCTGTTCACACTCTCCAAGTGTAGGCAGAGAACCTTTCCGCTGTTCACACTCTCCAAGTGTAGGCAGAGAACCCTTCGGCTGTTCACACTCTCCAAGTGTCGGCAGAGAACCGGATCTCCTTGATTGATCTTCTCACAAGAATCTAGAAGGAAGAAGGAAAAGAGGAAGTAATCCAAATTCACAAGTAGAGACTCTAACCTTTGAAATCCAAGTGAAGCCTTCTCGCTCCAGTGGTAGGACTCCTCCTTTGAATGCTCTCTTCCACTCTCTCCTTGGTTATTCTCTCAAGAGGCACGAAGATCAAATGACAAAAAGATTGGGTGACAGTCTAATTTGAACTATTTATATAAAACAAAAGAAAAACTGCCCAAAAACTACAAGTTTCCATATCTGGACGCAGTGGATCGTCCTGTACGATCATGGATCGTCCGGGACGATTTTACTTAAACAATCTGAAACGACCCTATTTGAATATGTGTACGAAATGTCTTCGTACAGATGATCGTCCTGTACGAACTAGGTTCGTCCAGTACGAACGGTTATTACAAGGTCGATTCTAGAAACTGCTGAAAACTGTTCTAAGTCGGTTAATCGTTTGGACGAGAATATTTTCGTCTGGACGAAAATTTTCCAGAGACTCGATCGTCTTGGACTATTACTTATTTCGTCTGGACAAAAATATTTCAGAGGACCAATCGCCACGGACGATAATTTATTTTTGTGTGGACGAAAAATTTCCAGAGACCCGATCGTCCTGGACGATATTTAATTTCGTCTGTACGAAAATTTTCCAGAGGACCAGTCGCCATGTACGATAATAAAATTCGTCTGGACAAAAATTTTCCAGAGAACCAATCGTCTGGTACGATAATTAATTTCGTCCTGGACGAATAAGACTTAGAAAAATTTTTTCGAGCAAGTTCCTATTCGTTCCATGTGCCCTTTAGGAGATAGCTGTCCGATCGTCCCGTACGATAGGATATCGTCCAGTACGATCAGTATAAAATTTTATGATCTCCTTATGTGTGTGTGTGTATATTTTTTATTCACTCAATTACAATCACTCCCTTTCAAAATTAATTCAAAGAAAAAATTCAAACTTCAAATTTATAAAGTATCTCATGTTGAATTTGATTTTAAGTTATCGTAGCCTGGAGTCTGATTTTCCTGAAATGTTAGTACACACAAGAGCAAATACAAATCTTCTAAAATTGTTAGGAGATAACTACACATTTGAACAATAATGTTGAAATCATCAAAACTATTTAAGTTGCAAGAAATGTAAAGGCATTCAAATAGCAACTATTCTAACAATCCACTCATCCACCTAAGCATCCTCATCTCTGCCACACTTAACTTAGTATTATGCTTCTCTTTTAATGGCCAACATTCTGCACCATAAAGCATTGCAGGCCTCACTACCATCTTCTAGAATTTTCCCTTAAGTTTGAGGGGTACATTTCTATCACATAACAAGCCCGATGCATTCCTCCACTTCAACCATCCAACTTGAATTCTGCTGATAATATCTCTATCTATTTCACCATCACTCTGAACAATAGATCCAAGATATCTAAAACGTGTACTCTTATTAATGACTTGATCACTCAAAGTCATAATCCTCTCACTAGGTCTATTATTACTAAAATTACACTCTATATATTCTATTTTAGATCTACTCAAGCGAAAACCTTTAGACTCTAAGGTTGACCTTCATAATTCAAGTCTACCTTCAACTTCCTCTCTAGTCTTATCAACAAGAAGAATATCATCAGCAAAAAGCATACATCATGGTACATCCTCTTGCAAATGCCTAGTGAGAACATCCATAACTAAAGCAAAAAGATATGGGCTTAAGGCTAATCCTTGATGTAACCCAACCGAAATAGGGAAATACTTGGTCAATCCACCTTGTGTTTGAACACAAGTAATAGCTCCTGCATACATATCTTTAATGATTTGAATATAAGCATTATTGACTCCTTTCTTTTCAAGAACTCTCTATAGCACTTCTCTTAGAACTTTATCATATGCTTTTTCTAAATCAATAAATATCATATGTAGATCCTCCTTATTTTCTCTATATTTCTCCATCAAACCTCTTAATAAATGTATGGCTTCCATAATCGACCTAGCCGCCATGAATCCAAATTGATTTTGAAAAACATCACTATCACGCCGCAGCCTATGCTCCATAACTCGCTCCCAAAATTTTAAGTATGACACATTAACTTAATACCTATATGTTACAACTCATGACCCCGAGTTTGAGATTTTGATCATGACAAATAATGTCGTTTGAATTATCTATTCATTGAATATTATTTTGTTTGCTATTGTCCGTGAGTACTAATATTTCAGGAAGATCGAAAGCTACTCAAGACGACAAGAAGACTCAAGAATTTATAGATTAGGAGTATGAGTCTGCAATGTATTTTGTTGTTTATTTTATTTTTATTTTATTGAGTTTGGCCACAAAATGCATAGAAGTCTGAGCAACCATGCACACACACAGGGGGAGAGTTCATTTTTAAATGTAAAATGTAGAGTATTTCTTTCTCTGTAGATCGTACTGTACAATGTTAATTCGTACCGTACGATCAAAGCTTTGTAGGACGATTCTGTGAATAGATCGTACTGTACGAACAATATTGTATCGTACGATATGTTCAAATCTAAAACCCTAGCCGTCGTTTTAACATAAGTAATGTATTTTACGCCGCTCATAATGTACGATTTATTTTAAATACTTACTTAATTTAACCTGTGATTAGTGTAAGAAATCCAGGCTTAATTATAATTTGAACATCATAATGTATGAACCCATTAGTACAATACGATGGACAAAGACGAATTCCTAGCCAATCTAACATATATTGTTGACAACCTGACTTTCCACTCTTTTGTTTGTCGTCAAAATGTTTAAATAACCAAAGCTAGCATCGCCCAATACATTGGGCTATCTACTGAAGGGCCTATGGTTCGTTCTTTTCTTACAAATGATTTTGACTGGAGCAATTTTAATTGAGTCCTTAGGAACGCCACATTCTATCAACACCAACCTCTCGTTTCATCACTAAATAGAAATGCGTGCATAATTCAACATGTCCTTCGTACCTCCATAATATCCAAAGGTGGTGACCGTGTCAACATGACCCCGACCCTATCTATCACTACCTACCTTATCATGACCAACACAAAATTCGATGAGGTCGATCTGATTTTTGACTACATTCGCCATATGACATTCGTTCGTTTCCCTACCACTCGCTGAAAATAAAATATAGCTCTTGGTCACCTTATATGATATATTCTCCAAAATAAATATCAAATGACCTATCCTGATGAACCCGACAATCTTCCTATTTTTTATACGGATGCCTCTTTCAGTATTCTTTTCCATCGGGGACACGAGATGGAAGAACCTGTTTTTGACGAAGAAGAAGGGGAAGATGCCCCGGCCGCAGCTCAAGCACGTCCACGATGACATGCACCACCCCGAGTACCTGCACCAGCACAAGATGATTTGGTCGAACGCTTCGACCAACTTCAGACCCGTCTCGATACTCACATTCAAGAACAACATCAGCAACACGAGACAAATATGTAATGATTTGGAGAATGCTTTACTGCTATTGATCACCGCTTTGAAGCTCTCTTTTAGTACTTCCATCCAAACCCACCTCCACCACCATCTGATCAGGATCACCTACTTTAGATTATCTTTGTATTGTACCTTTTTTTATATATCTTAGTGTTTGCTCCTCTTTTTGGTGCTGTCAAAAGGGGGAGAAGGTTGTTGTAGTTTGTTCTATAGTTAAATGCATTTCCTTTTATTTCATACTGAATTTTCTTCTATTTTGTACTGTTCTTGTTCTCATGTTTAAATTAAAAAAAATGTCATTAACACTTGCTTACAAAAAATATTATTTGACATCATCAAAAAGGGGGAGATTGTTGCAACCCATGATTCTGAGTTTGAGATTTTGATGATGACAAATAATGTCATTTGAATTATCTATTCATTGAATATTATTTTGTTTGCTATTGGCCGTAAGTACTAACATTTCAGGAAGATCAAAAGCTACTTAGGACGACAGGAAGACTCAAGAATGGGTAGATTAGGAGTATGAGTCTGTAATGTATTTTGTTATTTATTTTATTTTTATTTTATTGAGATTGGCCACAAAATGCATAGAAGTCTGAGCAACCATGCACACACACAAGGGAGAGTTCATTTTTAAATGTAAAATATAGAGTATTTCTTTCTCTGTAGATCTTACTGTATGATGTTAATTTGTACCATACGATTAGAGCTTTGTAGGACGATTCTGTTAATAGATCGTACTGTACGAATAATATCATACCGTACGATATGTTCAAATCCAAAATCCTAGCCGTCGTTTTAACTTAAGTAAGTTATCTTACGCTGCTCGTACTGTACGAACATCTTCGTACTGTATGATTTATTTTAAATACTTACTTAATTTAACCCGTAATTAGTGCAAGAAATTCAGGCTTAATTATAATTTAAACATCGTGTTGTACGAACCCATTCGTACAGTACGATGAACAGAGACGAATTATAATCGTCCCGGATATCGTCCTGAACGATCTCTTGTTTTTGTCTTATCGTACTGTACGATATCCATCATACCATACGATGAACATAGATGATGTTTGATCGTCCCGACTAGCGTCCTATACAAACAGAATTATTGTGGATCATACCGTATGATTTAATATCGTACTGTATGAATGTTTTTGAACTGTTTTATACCACTTCGTACCAGGATGAAGTCTGTTTATACATATCGTACTGTACGATAGTAACGGATACTTTTGAAATCTCAAGAATTTTGGAGCCCGTTTTAATGTGTAAAACTTGTCATATTTTGAGGGTGTGAATCAGATAGAGGAGAATGTGGTTAGAGAGGGATTCCAAGGTAGAGAGCTCTTGAAAAAGTTATTTAGGGTTTTGAGAGAGGAGGGGAAGGTGAGCGTTATGAGGGAGAAGAAGGTGTGAGGGAGATCACACGGTTGCTCCGAACTAGCTGCATCTTGTTCCTTCTGTGGCCCTAGAAGAATTTATGGGAGAATCTCCAAGGGGAAAGGCTGTTCTACATCCGTGACCTCGAGGTACTCTGCCTTCTCCAGGAGGGAGAAAAATGAGAAGGTTCTCTGCTGTTGCCAGGAGGGTGAAAACAGAGTTTGACACTCCGCCCACCGGGTTGGTGTAAGGGAGTATTGTAAGGGCTTCTCCGCCTTGCCAAAGGGGGCAAAAGGAGAGCTATTTCTTGTAGTAAAATTCCCGGAGCGGAGGACTCCGGGGAGTGGACTTAGGTCATGGTTTGACCGAACCACTATAAAAATCTCGATGTGTTTTTTTCTTATTGTCTTTATTATTGCATGCATTTTATTTTGCAATATTTGCTTGGAAAAATTTGTGAAAGAAAGGTTGTTTAAATTTTCATTTTAAAATTTTAAAACATAAAAAAATATTAGAACTCCTGCTTAGGTTTTAACTATTGTCAAAAAGTTTTCACAATTCACCCCCCCTTGTCCATCTAGTAATTTTACTCTATAATTCACACAATCTTGTGCATCACCTTTATTCTTAAAAATATGAATTAACACACTCATTCTCCACTCATCTGGCATCTTTTTAGTCTTCAAAATAGTATTAAAAAGTTTAGTAAGCCATGAAATTTCTTCATCTCCTAGGCATTTCCACACCTCTATTGGAATATCATCAGGTCCAACAGCCTTTCAACCCTTAATTTTCTTTAAATACTCTCTAACTTTAGTTTTACTAATACACCAATAAAAACAGAAATTTTTATTTTCATTTAGGGTGCTAAGATCAGTATAGTTAATCTTATTTTCACAATCTTCATTAAAAAGTTTAACAAAATATCTCATCCACCTTTGTTGAATATCATCTTCTAAGAAAAGTATTTTTTCATCTTCATCGGGGACTTCACTTGAACTAAATCCTTACTACTCCTATCTCTTTGTTTGGCTAACTTATATATATATATATATATATATATATATATATATATATATATATATATATATATATATATATATATATATATATATATATATATATATATATATATATATTTTCTCCATCTTTAGTATCTAATCTATTATATAAATCACTAAAAGCTAATGTCTTTTCATCGCATATTGCTTTATTAGCATCCTTACGAGCCACTTTATATATTTCCCAATTATTAAAATTTTTAAAATTAAACCAATTTTTATAACAAAACTTCTTATTTTTAATTTTTTCTTGCACATTTGGATTCCACCACCAACTATTTTTACTATTAGGACTTTTTCCCTTTGATACTACAAGGACATCTTTTGCAATATTCTTAATATCACTAGCAACTTTTTCCCACATAGCATTAGCAACCTAAATTTGTACATAAAATACTAAACAAGAAATTATTTGGGGCCAACCTGATCCTTTGATGTCAAATAAAATTACAAAAAATTTACATCAAGTCAAGAACAAGAACATAAATATAATAAATTAAATCGACATGTAAACCTACAAAATAAACATAATTGGTATAAATATTTAGCACACTCACATTAATTTCTAAACCATCTTCTGGCTGCCACTTTCCAAGGCAAAAAAACGATAGCTAACAGCCTACAACATTGAAGAACTACCAAACAGCATTTTTCTACTTTACTAATACATTGCATTGCTCTATAAATGATTGATAAAAAATTAGAAGAAAAAAAAAAAAAAATCATCTACAATAACAAGAAACCCCAAATCAAATAATAAACAAAAAGAACAAGAAACCCCCAAATTATTGGGAGATGCCTATACTTGTCTGAAAATACGCTTGAAGGGAAAACTTAAGCACAAAATTGAGGAGGTCTGAAGTCGCAGGGAATGACGACGAAGGCGAATCGTGAATCGACTAACTGAGCAATATCTTTAAGCCGAGATGCCGAATGTTCGTGGAAGAAGAAGGCTCGAACTTCTAACTCACAAACTTGAATGCCCGAAGCCGCTCTGGAGTTTGGCGGCAGTGTAGGGTGAAAAACTAAAAATGAATACGAAACGATTTAGGGCAACATGCCGCGGGTAAGGTAGGTTTTTTAACCAAATATTCAAATATTTTAATAATAATATTATTATAAATATGATATATAAATATATATATATATATATATATATATATATATATATATATATATATATATATATATATATATATATATATATATATATATATATATATATATATATATATATATATATATATATATATATATATATATATATATATATATATATATATATATATATATATATAAGCATATCAAGCTTTTGACTCGAGTTCGAATTTGAGCTCGAACTCGAGCTTGTTTATTATACAAGCTCGATTATAAGCTCGAGCTCGATGCTCGATAAGCTCGGCTCGCGAGAGCTCATTAACGAGTAGAGTTCAAGCTGGCTAACGAGTCAGGTCGACTAACTTACACCCCGTAGATGGCACTGCGGTGCTATTAGACTTGCACGTCGGTTCACCACACGTTCACATTGGTTATTTGGTTCAACCATTTCCATGATGCGGCGGTGGGCGATTTGGCACTATGATGCTCAATCTGGCAATGCGACGCTCATTGGATATCACCTTAGCTATAAAGCTCTCTAGTAATTTTTGAGACCTCTCTATTTATGCGCGCTACGGCGCTACTCTGAGGTGTTGTAGTATTGGGGGAATTTATAGCACTGTGACATTGGTTCAATTTTCATAATTTTAAAATTGCTTCCTCCACAAAAGCATAATAATTAAAATCATAATTTATGTTATTTAGCATAGGATTTTTTCTTCTATTACCCAACACAATCACATAACATTTATCAGAAAACTACATAGTTTAATCACATAATAAAAAAAAAAAAATTGAAAAATATATGTTGAGAATACAAATGTATCTTTTTTGATGGAATAATAATTAAAAATTAATGGGCTCTAAAATTGCGGCTAATTTCTCTTTCATCACAAAATATTTTGTTGTCGGAATTTTTGTGACCCCTTATTTGCTACAAACCAAGTTTTATTAAAATCAGGTCAGACTGACTGGTTCAACTAGTGGAATGTGAATCGGTTTGTCGGCCGATTTATTTTTTGAATAAAATCGAATTTACATTGAGTCGTCCAAGAACCGCTCGGACCAACGAACCAGAGAATCGGCTCCGATTTCCCAAAACCGTCTGGCTTAAATGTAGGGAAATCTGATCCATTGGATTATGATCATGCGGTCAATATTCATAAAAAAAAAAAAAACTAAATTCCTTTGTAAATTGTAATCCCTCTTTTCGTTTGAACAATGAACGAAGCTTATGCAACTTGCTCCCATTCCTTCCTCTCCGCTCGACATTCCTACTTCGTTGGTGAGATTGTACAAGTGGCTACAAACCTCAGACTGAAGAAGCTCCTCTTAACATTGTTCATGACTTATTATGTTATTTTTTCTGCTCATTCTTGTACTGAATAGCCAAATAAGTATGTGTGCCCTAATTGACTCGTCTTATCTTCAACCTCCTATCATCTGCTTGACCTCTTCTACTAAAAAAAAAAGAGTCGCATCTATCCTCCCTTGTGTGCACTTGTTCATATATCACATTTGTCTCATTTGTGCCCCTACTCAACCTCAATCCACCTGAGAAAGACTGGTCCTTGTTGTTTTCCACTGCATGGTCATTCATTTTATAGATTTGATAAAGTTCAAATTTTTCATTTTTTCAAATCTTATATTTTACATATAACAAATCTGTTGTTTTTCCCGGATCAATATAATGATGTCTGGGTCAAGAAGGTTTGGTTCGGTTTAGTTCAGTCATTGTCAGCGCCACTTGTCTCAGATGTACATCTTAAAACAAATTGTGTTTAAGTTTATTTTATGCATCGGTTTGGTGATTTTTAATCGGGTGTTT
Organism: Dendrobium huoshanense; assembly: GCA_016618105.1. Classification (NCBI taxonomy): domain Eukaryota; kingdom Viridiplantae; phylum Streptophyta; class Magnoliopsida; order Asparagales; family Orchidaceae; genus Dendrobium; species Dendrobium huoshanense. The sequence goes on along the minus strand of CM028347.1, from coordinate 71,486,465 downwards.
AAGTTTATTTATATAAGCAAATTTATTTTTAATGTTCTGAATTCTGTCTGTCGTGGTTGCTTAGAGAATATTTTGAAAGATTTTGTGTATTACTGAAATTGCATCTGTGAATTTTTGTATTTACTAAAAATCAGATTTTAGTTTTCTGAAATCATATTTCTTAATTGTTGAAATTGATATTCAGATTTTCCTTGTTTTAGGTTTTGTATGTGCTCAAATTGCATTTGTGTTTTGCTAAATTCTATCATATGTGCTGAAATTATTTATAAGATATGCTAAACACAAGTTTAAACTGTCATATTATTACGTTAATTTTATTAATTTTTAAGAATATTATTATTTAATACGTCATCAAGTTCAATCCTGATTTGACCAGTCGAACCAATTTAATTGTGAACTGATCGAACCGGTTGAATTGTGAATCTCTCATTCTTCCAATTTATTATCGGGTCCGATTTTCACAACCTTGCTCCAAACTGTCCATTGCAAAATGGGATTAAAAAACAAAGAATAAAAATTTTTTTAAATAAAATAAAAACATATGGCATCTGCGATGGTATTTTTAGCTGTTGAAAATTACTAGTGACCTTTGCATTGTCTTTTACTCCTTTTAAGAAAACTTGTCTATTTTATGAGGCAGTGCTTTCCTACTTGAAGATTTAATAGGTTTGTAACCTATTTATTGGTAGGATGAATGAGCTTCTTCTTGCACTAACGATAAAGACATTTTTTACTTAAAAATTTAATTTTATGGGTGGAGTCAATTATTTGTTATCTTTATATCAACATATTTAATGTCAACTATTTCACATCACTTTTTATATATATATTTTAATTGAATTGTATTTATATTTTAAAATGAAATTAAAACCTATTTGATACCTCAAATATAGGTTATTTTTTTAACTAAATTAAATTAATGTGAACTTTATATTGGTCAATTTGGTTTGATTTTAGTTAACTAAAATTGTAATTAATTTGAAAATGAAATTTATTTATCTTTAACTTAAATAAAACATATTGAAAAGAGTAATAATTAGTATTTTATTCAAGATTTATAATGTTAGCATGCAAAATAAATAATATTCATGTTAATTTTTATGTTGCTTTGTTTATTTATATGGATTCAATGATTTATTATTTGAAGAAATTAACATAATTTGATTTTTTATTTTTTTAAGATTTGGTTCAACTAATTTTTTTTTTATTTTACCAAATAATGAGCTAAATTTTAATGTAAAATAGGACTAAGGTATCTTATGTTAGACTAAATTAAATAATTCATATAAGCTTACAAATCTCCTCTCATTAAAAAAGATTTATCTTGAAGTTATACCACCAGGAATTCATTTAGCTATGGAGAGATGTCACGAGTCACACATCATTGAACCATGCTTAATCATTATAAATATTGACCAAAATCAATGACAAATACAAGCATCGTAAACCACTTGATCCAAGCCCAATCATTAGCTATAATACTAATTGTTAGTGATGATGAGTCACGAGGTGGGGCGGACTTAGGCTTCGTTTGCGACGGCTTTTTTATTGCTTTCTAAAACGGATTATATTTTAGTACAAAATTTTTTATTTTTGTTTTAAAACACCGTTTTAAAAAGAAGTAAAAAAACCGTCCCAAACCAAAGCTTTAATTAAGGTTACATATACAAATGATTAAACTCATTCTCATTTAAAAAATCCAAATTTTTTATTTGTGCAACAATTTGATATTCTTACACTGTCATATTTCCCGACAATTCAAGATGAGATTGAATACAAGGCTTCAAGTGTTTAAATCATCCCTATATTATACAGTTAGGATTTCAATTCTACAACAAATACTACTTTTAAGTTTTACTTGAATTTAAAAAGAAAGTTACATTAGAGTATATGAGGCGCTTTGCCTAAAGCATATAAAAACACCAATGGATAGTTGATTGAGCTTATCAATAGATGCATGAAGTTGCCAACTACTTGAATAAAGTTACCTACTTACTACACAATAAGTTGCGAACTTGTTGTGGGTTAGTATACTAGATACCTATGCAATTAACTTGCACGTTTAGGGGCTATTTGGTTGACAGTAAATGGAGTGTAATAAATCCAATACGTGTATTTTAACTTTTTATCTCTTTGGCTTGACATATAGAGTAAAGTAAAATAAAATTCTAAAGTATTCCAAACTCCTCACTTTAGTTCATTTACGAGTAATTAAAGTAAAACTGTGCAATTCAAGCAAAAAAGGAATTCACGAGACATGGGCAAGGGAACCATTGTCGTTTCTTCTCCATTTCGTCGCGGCTTCGCGTAAGGTTAGAGTTTTGCTCGAGTCATTTCATCGGCTCCTTCTTGTTGTTCAACTTCGCCCCTTCGATTACTTTCCCTTTCTGTCGAATCAGATTCATAGAAGTTTTGAGCATTGAGCAAAAAATCGCCATGTTCAAATTTTCTCGTCATCATATTCCACTTCTCCTCCTCCAGCACCTACGACGGCTTTTAAGGCGCATTGAAGCCTCATCGTAATCAGATCGTTGACTTCATTTCTAGAAATGATATTGCGGCTCGGAGCCTTCCCATCTTTATCAGAGGCATTTCCTTGTTTGTTGTCCTCCTCAACAGAACCTCGATTGGCATTTCCCTGGGTGCTGCCTCCTATCCCAAACCTTGATTAGCATAAGGGTTCAATTATGTTTGGGTATATTGTTTTTGTAACACTTCATATGTTATGTTCTTCAATTATTAACATTAATCTTCTCCTAACTAGTTGATGTCAATTAATTTGATTTGAAATTATTCCTACTCAAAATCAGCATAAATCCTGCTCACAATTTAATATTTTGAAAAAGCTCAACCCATGTAGTGGGACAACGGCTTGTTGTTGTTGTTGTTGTTGAAAAATAGACCTCTAAGTATTTATAATATAATGATATTATTTTATACTGCATACATCTAATCAAATAATAAAAACAATTCTCCTATATTTACTTAATTTACAGACAACTAAACAACATCAAAATATTTACTTAACACTGCATTTATTTTATATTGCATTCACTTTACAGTCAACCAAATAGCCCCTTAGTTAAATCGAGCATGCTTTTGTAAAACTTCATCATGGTTTTCGTGAGTTCATATTTTTTTTGCATAGCTGAATGCCTTGAACCAAGTCAATTTTGCATGAGCCGGACCCTTGAGTTATTTACTTATACATATCAAAATTTTAAATTGCATTATAAGATGTGAACATCATTGCATTCCTCTTAAAATAAATGGTTATTACTATCCCTTATTTTTTATCTCAGATATTTTAGGAAAAATTATACTGTGTGGATGTCAAACGCCGTTCAGAGACCAATAAAAATACGGCATGTCACTTAATGTACCGCAGCTCGGTACTGAGCCCGATACCACTTGGTTCCGTCACTCGATACTGCGGCATCCGGACGCAGAGGTGCATCCAGCGTCCACATAAAATAATTTCTCCTCATAAGAAGTATGATATGTTTTCTTTCTATCTATTAGCATATATAAAAGCAAACCTTTAATTATTACATTCAAATCATACTGTCACAGTTCCTGGCACATTGCTTCCTTCTTAACCAGACATAAAATTTACGCTTTGAATAAAAAAGATCACAAATGACCACTCATGCTTTGAAATCATCCCTCGTCTCACATACCTTTAATCAGAAGTCGATGCACAAGTGAAAACAACAGCCTGCTTTCTACCACAGCAACCAAAAAGTCACGAAACCAACTCTTTTCACAAAATTAGCTCTCACTGATTCTCATTTCAAAATTTCGTGCATGAAGACAGAAAGGGACGAAATCCTTTGCTACATCAAATCGGCTGGAATCATCAACCACACAGAAACAGTAAAGTTTCAATTGGGACTATTTTTTTTAGCTGCTTCTCAAGCATTGTTTTAGTATAAAATTAAAAAAATATTTTGAGAAGTAGTAAAAAAGCTTTTTCAAATGAAGTCTTAGGCCTTCTCTAGCCGAACTCCAAACGCATGAATGACGTTACTCGCGAGCTCCAGCCGAACGACAAAACTTCCGGTATTTGGTTGCGGTTGAATAGTGCAACGCCAACAGTTCGACGCAAATATTGGCGTTGCACTGTTCACCTGCGTTATTTTTCTCTTTCCACCGGATTTGCCCAAGAAATGCACGTGAACGAAAAAGACAGTTACCTCGGCGTAAAATGGAGTTCGATTAGAGATGATTCACACCATTTTTTATTTCACTGCATTTTGAAGTGAAAAATGAGATTTTCGGTTTGAGATGCCCTAAAGCGCTCTCTCTCTCTCTCTCTCTCGTGAATCGACTACATGCTTTTATCATTGCGTTGGAGCCTCATACGTGAATTGCATTGACAGAATCTCGCCGAAGTTTTCAAGTTCAGGATAGAATACAGGCACCGGTGAGGTGTCACTTGTCAGCATCACGAAATTTTATAAACTAATAAGAAGAGGAGGCTTGCTTTTCTCACATTGGCCTGCAATTTGGTGCTGTAATCCATCCAACCGGGAACCATGTCTGCTGTTACGCGATTCACTACAATGGAAAAAGATGTGAGTGCGGCAAATTTCAGTAGGTGGAGAAGAACTCTCATGTCATGTTTGTAATTTTGCAACTTTTAAGGGTTTGTGCTCATAAGGGCCATTTTGAGGAAAAATTATTTCGTGCAGACGTTATTCGTAGGCGAATTAAGATGCGTCACATCATCATTTTGCTGTGTACTGAGTGACGTGATGTATCCTGATTCGCCTCCGGACAGTCCGATGACTAGAGGGGCCTACGCTTTAAAGAAACTTAATAATTTCTCCTTGTTGAGGCAATGACAGCTGTTTTTAGATATTATAATTTTTTATGAAAAAAGTTGAATAACTATTTTTATAATTATTATATTTAAACAGACCTAATTGTAACATTAAAGGAAATTTTGGAAAAAAATAAGAAAATTTAGCCATATAAATTTAATCAATTAAAATAATATTATGAAAGGTACATCCTATGAACCCCAAATCCACTATCTAAACTAATATTTTGCGGCTTTAATTAAATTTTTTAGTTTTGCTGATATTTTGTTTGAAAAAATCTTGTTAATATCTTCTTCAAAGAGAGTAACTGAAAAAATACCTTTAGTTAAATTTTTAAGATTTTAATTAATAATATTTTAAAACTAAATTCATGGATATTTACTCTTATATTATTGTTTTTTTTATTTTTTTTGGATAAAACTCACTAGAGGGGACTACGCTTTAATGAAAAGAAATATTACAAGTCCTTAATGAATCCAAAACTCTCTAAAAATACAGCATTTAAAACAAAACCTATGAGCCTTTGATTCAAACTAAATACAATAATCAAGCAAAAGAAAAAACAACAAATCAAAAGTCATTACCACAAATAGAACCACCCAAGAGATGGTATCAGGAAGAAGCCAATGCGAACACATCGAGAGGTTCAATAAACATCAACCTGCAAGAAATCAAACAACAAAGAAAAGGTAAATGGAGAAGGCAAACAAAACACTCCAACCAACAAAGAGAAATAGAGCCAACCGATCACCACCACAGAGAGAACACACCTCCCGATCCACAACCCAACACCTCAGCCTTCTCAAAACCAAACAACACTGTCGAACATCAACCAACCCCACTTTCAATAAACATCAATTTGCAAGAAATGAAACAACAAAGAAAAGGTAAATGGAGAAGGCAAATAGAACACTCCAACCAATAAAGAGAAATAGAGCCAACCGACCACCACAGAGAGAACACACCTCTCGTTGACCCAACACCTCAGCCTTTTCAAAACCCAAACAACACTGCTGAACATCAACCAACCCCTCCCCCCCCACACACATACACACACACACACACAAACACACACACGCACACACAAATCCTAGCATTCAACCCAAAACACCCACAACCGAGCAAGCAAAGCCCAACAAGCACACCCAATGCAAAAAAAAAAAAAAATAGAGCCCAACAACTGAAAGACCACAACAACCAAATGATAAAGAACCATCCAAGAAGAGAGGCAACAACAGAAGAATGAACAAAAATAATAAGAATTACTTCTTTTATATTTCCTCCTATGACGTTTTTCACCTCCATGGGAAAAACTTTTTCAAGTATGCGACCCACATTCAAATTATACATCACATGAAACCCATCCATCAGCCCCATCAAAGTCCTCTCCATCACCCCACAATGCAAGGAAAAAGACCTATCAAGCCAATCAGATTGGTCCACACAAGAATCCTTCATTTTCACTCCCAATTGACCTTTCAAAATGTCATTAGAAATAAGAGAAATTAGAACATCAATAAGTGTCTCATTCTCATTCGCAACCATAATATTAGGTGACAAAAGTAGTTTCAAAGAAGCCAAGTGTGATTCATCAGAGGAAACAACCATTCCACTAGAGTAATCATGAAAAATCACCATGTTAACATCACAAATCCCCATGTTCACCACATTCAACTTATCATGAGACAAACCATTAACTTTCCTTTGGATCCTTCTCAACAACAATAGGTGGATAACCACAAGTTGTGATAAAAGGCAATTTGTTAGCATTCTCAAAAATAATACAATGCACAAGACTCTTGAACGGAACAAGACAAATCCACTAAAAGCGAGGCAGAAAGAAGGCAAAAATTACTAACAATAACAACTAAAGAGGGACAAAACTCACCACCAGACGGTAGAGCTAAATTGTCATAAACCATCTTATTAATGTCCTCATAAGCATCTGAAATAATATCAGTAACAGGGAAGCCATAGGGGCATTTGAAACCAACAAATTGGGCTCAATCGAAAGCCCCAAATTACCAGCAACCAAAAGATGAATGAAAGGCCCAATATCCAAATGTCCCTACTCTACATGTTCATCATTTTTGTTCACTGTTAAGTTAACAAAAGCAATGCCAACCTTAACAACCCCATAAACGGAAAGAGGGTTAATATTATGAGTATGATCAAGATGTGGATGTAAAATGCTGCATTCCAGATTCAAGTGGCCCAATGATTTACAATGCGACCATTAGGAGGGAAAATCCTCCATAACTATAGATTGAATGTAGCTCAAGTTTTCTTGTCAAACCCACACCCTAGCGAGAAAGTGTTTGATAACATCTAGCTAAATTAGAACACACACAATGGACGGTCAAGAGCTAGTAGAAGTGGAATTTTTAGTTTTAAGAGGCCGATAGAACTAAGAATAAAAACCATGAAGGATTCGAGTAGAAAAGAGGTGAGGTCTAAGGTTGGAAAAAGAGACCCAAATTGGAATAATGGGGGTTTAAACTTCACTATAAAGCATTGGTGTCCATTTGGATACTTTCATAAAACAATAGTTCACAAAATTAGAGTGATGAGAAAAAAAAAAAAAAAAACTCTACAGTAATACATATCATTAACACGCTTAATCAATACATGCTTCGGATTGATAATAGTCATAGAAAAAACACCATTAAGCTTGAGGTTAAAATAAAATTTCTTGATTGCATCAATAGATGGTATCCAAACCAAAAATTTCCCAACAAAATCGAACTTAAATGAGGCAGCTAGCACAAGAACTTTTTCTTCCAAAATCCACAGTGATGGTAACCAATCATGAGAGGTGATTTTGAGGTCAGTGAAGTTCGAGGAAAGAGAAATACCATATAAAGCATCTCTAAATGAATGAGTAGAGTTCTTCCCATTCAAAAAATCGGGATCTTTCAAATGGCTACCCTCCATCAATCCAAAAAATAAGATGATGAAAAAAAGAGCGAGAAAAACAAAAACATCATAGGAAAAGACTGAGGGAAGGAAAAAGGGGACTTCCTTGAATCTGATTTAGTAGCTAGAGGACGAGAGGCGGGTGATGCAGAGGAGTGGGGTTAGGGAAGGAGAAAATGGCTAGGGTAGGCAAAATCTATCCGCCAATGATGGTCTCTGCACAATTTTGATGTATTATTGAAAACTTATTTATGAAGTGTGTAAATAGGTTTTTAAAATAATATATATTTGGGCATATTGCACTCAAATCTTTGAGATCGAATATAAAGAAAATGAAAATTATATGTATGCAAATTGATGTAATGAGGTATTAATTTTTTAAATATATATAATTTAACTAATATGCATGTAATTATTCAATTTTTTCAAGATTTGTGTGGCCTAACAATTTTATATCTAAATATTATAAATTAATCACACTCTAAATTTTCCTAAAATTGTTATGAATGGCAAAGTTATGTATATATTGTAATTTTATGAGCAAAAATGGTTGTAAAATAAGAAAAAAGAAGAGAGAGAAACAAAATCTAGTGTGAGAATTCAGGATTCATTATATTGGTAAAAAGTACAAATTTTGAGAAAATGATTGAATCATATGCTGACCCCTTATTTACAAATTCAAATGAGGGTATATCACTATAGAAAAGGTTACACTTATGTAATACTAGCACATCATAGCAAGATTTGACAAGTAGTTGTTACTATTAATAGAGAATCCATGATTTTTTTGGTGGAAGAGAGAATTTATGTGAACTTATTTCTTGACTTCAATTCAACCTTTCAAGTTCTAATGATAGTATAGACGAGTAACCTTAAGCGAATTTGGGCAAAAAGAATCGGCCCTCAGGCCAAGTAAATTTAATTACAAAATTTCAACTCAATTGAAGTTGGTGTTGAGTTTGTTATATATCTCATGATTTCAATGAGTTGATTGGTATGATTCTGCCAACCAGCATTGAATCTAATGCAAGGCATTATTTTGACGTGCGAACGCATGTATGTATGTATGCATGTATATAACACTACATGAAAATCGTCCAAACCTAACATAAAGGATGATTTTCCGACAGTTATTAAAATTTTCAATGGTTTTCTAGCGGTTAAAACCCTACCAGAATAAACTATATAGGAAACTAAGACCGATGTCTTTTTTCTGGCGATGGTAATTGCAAGCGGTGTTCCGGCAGCTATAACCGCAAAAAATTACTAATTTGTAGACAACAGGGAAACCACTGGAATTTACCAGAGCGTTGACTGCTGGAAAACTATTGGCAATTACCGGCGTTTCATCAAAAATTCTGATGCCAAATAAATAGTCTACTTATAAGATTGCTATATTCAAATTCATCCGGAATAATTTTAGCAAATTCTTTTAGTATTGAGGTTTATGTATATATTTCACAGATGAAACTTTATGCTATTAAAAGAAATTGCACTAAAATTTATGCTGTTCATCACTTAATCAAGCGAAATAAAACTAAATTACACTCTCTATTTTCATTGAATCATAAAAAATAAAAATAATTAAATAATCCAAATAAATTTATGGAGCACATAGAAATAAACCTTATATTTCAATTGGAATATTTTTTTTTACTATTTTAAAGTAATTTTTAACACAATTTTTTGAAAAACAACAAACAAACATTGACCCAAAATTATCCCAATCGAAGTGTTTGACTTCAATAACGAATGCTTCGTACCCCTATTTTTTTTCATCTTTCAAGAAAATTTTTAATGAAAAATTAGCTTTTCAAAACAGTAAAAAAATCGTCCCAAACAAAATCTTAGTGCTGGCTGAGTTTTGCATTGGGGTATGTGCACCATATCCTTGTTCAACATCTTTTGCTTGCATGTCTGCATTTACACGGCCCAAATAAATATTTAGATCTTAATCATTTTATACATAAGCATTATATTTATATTAGAAGTCAAAGTCATGATGCAAAAGAAAGGTAAAGACGTGGCATCAAAAAATGGCTGGCAGTGAGTATTCAAGTAATTGGAGGAAAGGCCAAACGACATGATGATGTATGTACAACGGATGAAAGCTTCTAGATTATTGCTGCTCATTGAGTTTTGATGTAGGTAACACCTGCAAGAATGAAAAACAGATGAACAAGCAGAGAAGAACTATGGAATAGTATTGATAAATTGTATAACTGTGTATCTGCCTTCTACAGCCTGCGGTAAGCAACTTTTCTACCTCCTACTAATACTAAGCAAAGGGCTGGAAAGTAAAAAATTTAACTAGTACGAAATAACTAACTAAGGAAAAGAAAGATAGTGAAGCACATGCTCCATAAACGACTAAATGATAACAAGCTACTAATATATGTAATACTCATTTACTAGTGATGCTCCGCATCATACGCTCCCTCCCTGAGAAGAATATGTGCCTACATATTCAAGATTGATTGTATTGTCATCTGGTGGAAAATAACTGTAGATATCAGCAACATTAACTGTGTGGGAAGTATTAACATTAAATGTGTGGGAAGTATTAAATTCTGCTGGTAGGTCCACATATAAGCATTGTTGTTGATTCTTTTGCTGATAGGAAAAGGACCCCATTTCTTTTTTGTAAATTTCAAGTGGCTTCCTGGTGGTAACGTTCCATGTGCAGGCGCACGAACACCAGCTCCCTTGGATGAAAAATCTTCTCTCTTCGATGAGCATCAGCCTTCAATTTATATCAGCCTTAAAAAAAAAAATTATATTGATTATTGGACTCTTCAAATTTGAGTCGCACGTTAGATAAAAGAGAAGTAAACTGGTCGGCAAGCATGGATGCAGTTTTACTTTGGCTCTTCGGCAAGGTTGAAATGTCAAGGATAACATTGGGCATTTTAGTGTATTCAATACTGAATGGGCACTTACCAGTCGATCGATTGGTCATTAAATTGAAAGAAAATTCAGCATGGCCAAGCACATCATCCCATAGCTTATGGTGTTCTTGTACCAAACAACAAAGTAGATTGCCAAGTGTTCGAATGACTACTTCAATTTGCCCATCGGTTTGAAGATGATATGATGAGCTTAGTTTGATTTGGGTATTCATCGTCTCCATAACTCTCTCCAGAAATGACTGATACATTTAGCATCTCTATCTGAAGTGAGGATTCTCGGAATACCATGCAAACAAACTATTTCTTTAAAAAATAGTTTTTCAATGTTAAGAGAATCAAAAGTCTTTATGCAGGTAACAAAATGGGCTATTTTAGAAAAATGGTCTACTATGACCATGATTGAATCATTACCACGCTTTGTCCGGGGTAAACCCAGCACAAAATCCAAGCTAAGATCTTCCCAATGATTTTCGGGACGGGCAAAGGTTGATACAAACCTGTATTTTGCCCACCATTTTTTAAACCTTGGCAAATAGCACATATTTGAATAAATTTGGTGAAATCCCTCCTCAGGTGCGTCCAGAAAAATCATTTTTATAGTACAACAATAGTATTGTCACGGCCACAATGGGCGAACAAGCCTCCAGCATGCGCCCCTTGAATTAATCGTTACCTCCAAGAAGACTTTGGTACACATAGAAAATTGTTTTTGAATAGAAATCCTTGCTGAGTGTAATATTCAACCACAGGCTCCTTGTTTATACACTGCTTCCATTTAGTCTGGAAGAATTCATCACTTGAATAGAGTTCCTGTAAACTTTCAAAACTAGTAAATTCAGTTTGTAAAATGGTTAGAAGAGAATTCTTATGACTCAGAGCATCCGCCACTCGATTTTCAGTTCCACTGATCTTGTGTCTTAATACAAAAGTAAATTTGTGTAAGAAGATGATTCAGCGAGCATGCATCCATTTAATATTCCTTTGCGAGTTAATATAATGCAGGGCTTTATAATCGTTGCAAAGTATAAAGTCCTGGTGTAGTAGGTAATATTCCCATTGCTTCAATGCTCTAACTACCGCATAGAGTTATTATTCATATACTGTCCACCGTTGTCTTGACGGGCTCAACTTTTCACTAAAAAACTCTACGGGTTTGGATCCTGAGAAAGAACTGCACCAATTCCCATGGTTGAAGCATCAGTGTCGACCATAAAAGGTTTATCAAAGTCAAGTAATTAGGCGGTAGATAATGTAGCCTTTATAGTCTCGAAATAGTTCTGTTGTTCTGCTGCCCAAGAGAAGTGTGATTACTTTAACACATTAGTAATAAAAGGTGACATGATTTCACTGAATCCTTTAATAAATCGACTATAATAAATTAGCCAACCCGTGAAAACTACAAATATCAGTCATAATCCATTGTGTTGGCCATTCAACAATGGCCTTTACTTCGTTCAGATCCACCAATACACCTTCAGCCGAAATAATGAAGCCCTAAAACATCACCTATGCTGCAGTAGCAAAGTCACATTTAATTAAGTTCAAATAGAGCTTGTTTTCTCTTAGTGACTCAAAAATGGCCTTTAAATGCTAGATGTGCTCTTCCAAAGTAGGATTGAATACCAAAATATTGTTGAAGTGTATCACACAACATTTGTTAAGAAACGGCTTTAGCACTTTTTTCATTAGGCACATGAAAGTAGCCGGCGCATTGCACAATCCAAAAGGCATTACTTTCCACTCATACAGCCCTTGGCGTGTTTTGAACATTACTTTCCACTTGTCTCCTAGCCAAATTAGAATTTGGTGATACTCACTTCGGTAATCTAATTTGGAAAAAAATATGAGCTTCGGATAGCTAGTCCAACATATCTTCCATCCTTGATATTGGGAAACAAAATTTTCCTGTGATTTTTTTTATGGATCCACTATCCATGCACATCCTCCAACTACCGTCTTTCTTCGGCACCAATAAAGAGGGTATGACATAAGGGCTTATGCTATATTGAATCAGCTACTTATCTTGCTTTCCTCTACTATCTACTACAATATTTTATGCTCATTGGGACTCATTTTGTAATGAGGCAAGTTCGGCAAGAAGGCACCGGGTGTGAATTCAATTTGATGTTGGATGACCCGCATCGGAGGAAGCCCAGTTGGTAGTTCCGCTGGAGCAATATCATTAAACTGCTGTAAAAGGGTGTTAATATCCTCGGGCATCCTGGGAACCTAGGAGGGATTATTTTTCTCTTTCACAACTAGAGCCAAGATATAGGTAGACTCATTCCAAGCATTTAGTATGGCCTTTTTGAAAACTGCAACCAATGTTGTATTGGAATTTTTATGACTTGAATCCTGCTCAGGCAACCTGGGTAACAGTCTAAGCTTCTTGACCTTCCATTCAAATAAATATGTGTTTGGTTGACATTCATAGATGGCTCCCGCATCATATTGCCAAGGATGCCCCAAAATCAAATGGCAGATATCCATATCCACCACATCATATAAAATTTCATTCACATAGTGTTTCCCAATAGAAAATGAGACTTTGCACAAGTCAGACACAACAATCTCCATCCCCATTTTAACCCATCTAATCTTGTATGGATTGGAATTTTTTAAAGTCTTGAGCTATAATGCTTGGACTACAGCATGAGAAATAACATTCTCGGTGCACCCAATATCAATTAACAAATAACATACCGTTCCTTGGATAGTGCATTTCATCTTAAAAAGGGCATTCTGCTAGGTCTTATTTAGCCTCTGAGGGCCAAAAGTAACATATGCAACCCACACACTAAAGGTTCCCCTTCATCTCCTAGCAATATCTTTTATTTCTTCTTCAATTCCATCGATGTGGTTTGCCCTCATCTTCTTCATTTTTCAACTTCCAATAACTGCAATTGAGCTCTCGTGGGGCATTCATTGGACTTGTGGCTGGGGTGGAAAGCATCTGGAATACTTGATACTAGAAGGTTTGGCATATGGGCTCTCTTTGACAGGATCCTTACCCTTCAAATTTCCTTTAAAATCTTTAGTCTTCATCACTGGTGTCATCGCAGATGGGCTAGTAGCCGGTCTATTAGTTGTGGCCGAATTATGTATAGAACTTTTATTTCCTTCCACGGGTGGTTCCCATACTCTTCAGCTTTGTCGATTTTTTCCATGCCTATTTAACTGCATTTCAATCTTCGGAGCATAATTTACTGCCTGGGACAACGACCAAACTGTATATAGCTCAAGCTTATCTTAAATGGAATCCCTCAATCCTTCCTATGTATCTTGCGACCAAATGATTATCAGATTCATGCAAATTATTTTGGGCACTTAGCCTATAAAATTCTTCGATGTATTAGTTCACAATTCTCACACCTTGTGAGCAATGTTGGTATTGCACATACAACATTTGCGTATAATCGATTGGTAAAAAATGTCCCCTGAGTAATTATTTCATTCGAAACTAGCTCCGCATCGAACCTTTGCCTGCTCTTCTTCTATATTGAATTATTTGTTGCCACCATGCATTAGCACAACCCTTCAATCTACTGGCAACATATTTCACCTGTCCCTCTGCCGGCTTGATCTCCATGTACTAAAAAAAAGTCTCTACCGCCCTTTCCCAATCCAGGTTGTATTTAATGTGTAATTTGTCATCAAAGAATGGAATATCCAATTTAACTCGAAAATCACCTTGATTTCGATCTCTTCCCACTGGACGTCGCCGCCGATTCGGAGCCATTTCCTCCTCTGAGCCCGTCAGTTCCAGAGCTCTGAATCCTAGCTCCCCCTCAAAATCTGATAACTCCAACGCCTAAGCATCACGTTGATGCCCAAAGTCTTTTTTGAAACCACACCTCATTGCTGGCAGATTGACTGGATCGGTCATTCATGCTTCTTGGTTCCTTTCCAAACGAGTGTTGATCAACGTCAACTCACGACGCATCTCGTCGAAATACCTGTGCAAGTCTGCGGACCTCACCTCCATTTATCTTGCCTAATTTTTAATGCTCTGCCCAAAGGGCTTCCAGACTGTTTTCACCACCGGTAGCCATCCATGTGTTTGTATACGCCATCCTCCGCTCTGATACAAAAGATGATGTATGTAACACCTGCAAAAATAAAAAATAGAGAAACAAGTGGAGAAGAACCATGGAATAGTATTGATAAATTTTATAACTATGTAATCTGCCTTCTACAGCCATCGGTAAGCAACTTTTCTACCTCTTGCTAATACTAAGAAAATGGCTGGAATGTAAAAAGTTTAACTAGTACGAAATAACTAACTAAGGAAAAGAAAGATAGTGGAGCACATGCTCTATAACCGACTAAATGATAACAAGCTACTAATATATGTAATACTCATTTAACTAGTGATGCTCCACATTAGGTTTGTTTTAAGCATATTTTGATTTGAAATGTATCACATAAGATCAATTATTTACAAGATTTGTGTAGATCTGAATTGACATCCATCAATCTATCAAGCACTCAAGATAGCTATCAAAATGAACCTATAACTATTGAGTTGAAATGATCTCTACACTCTCATGTGCAGTGAAGAATTGAATCTTACACATAAAGCTTCTTGAGATTTATAATCCTTGTAACTATCAGACGACATTATAAACCTTAAGGACTCATAAGGATGAGGGCATAGTAGTTCTTCCAACTACAAATTCTAAAATAATCCTAAATAAAATCTTATTAGTTTAGCAAATCCATTCTTTGAAGGATGAAAACTGTTTACGCCCTAATCCATTTTATATGATGCTATGCAAAAGCACATGCCAATCAAGTAATATAATGGTGAGAGATTATCATTCCCACAGAAAATCCGTTTACACTTCTTATAATATAATCACCAAATTTATCATTCACCAAAATTATCTTAATGATTTAATAAAAAAATTGATGAAGGAATAGATAGAAAGAAATTAACTACAATGCTTTTAAAGATTTTTCAAATGTTGTAAGAGTTCTATATTTATGAGTGTAACTTTTATTTTGTGCATGCATAATATAACTATTAAATTTTAACTATGACTCAGAGTATGAATAGTTCCTCATCTTTGTTGATCTCATTGGAACCCTAGTGAAGTTATGACTAACTATCTAATCCTTTATTTCACTTCATGCACAAAATATCCCTATAGATGCCAAAGTCCAAAAAATTCATATATCTTTATTTTTTAGGATTCTGCTCACGCTTCCTAAGTATTTCTTTATGCTTCTATTGAGGATATTGATCACACTAATTTTAATTTTTTGTACAACCAAAACACAAGTAAATGAAGAGAAGGGAAATATGAAATTACTTTATAACAAGAAAAATTGTAGCCCTAATCTACATTGCCCACAATTTCATTATCACAATATAATTAAAAATAATAAATTATCGAGTAAGTTGCATATTGAAGCAAAATAAATAGTAAGATTTTTATTGCAATTCTAAATGAAAGATCACAAGTGAAACATTCAAAACAAGATAAACTCTAAAGAAAAATCTTTGTGTACTCTACAAGTTCACTCCTAAATTATTTTATAGGTAACAAACACATATACAATACTCAGTTACCAAAAGAAAACTAGAAAAAGGAGTAAAGAAGAAACCCTCCTAAAATCCAATTAGAAGATGCTCTTGGAAACCCCTCTCTAGAATCTTCGTGAAATAAAATCCCATTTTTATACTAACAAAACTATCTAAAAACTGCATAGCTAGGCCATAACATTGCTTTGATAAATAGGTAGTGCTATGGCGTTGCCAACAAATTGTTTATACATTTTCTAACCTAACAAATCCCCAAAACTAAAAAATTACTTTCCCCAATTATTTGAATATGCATTTCATATTTTGCCTCATTATGTTAACTCCTAATTTTTCAAAGTTTGAGTTCAATAGATCTTTTACTAATTATTGAAGAGTGTATAAATTGTTAATGACAAATTCAATTGAACCAAGAATATTCTAATATTTTATCATTCCCACTACATGGATGCATCTATAGTATGTTGTAACCCAACCAACTATTCCCTTAAGTTTGCAACCTGATTTCCTAAAGTTTGGGGTGTCCTATAAATAAAAGGTAATATATGGGGTTGGCTGGCTACTTTCCTAAGCTTCCCTACTAGATTTAAAATATTAAATTTAATTTTTAATTAGAGAAGAACTAGGGAACAACTTATCCTTAATGGGATCTCCAAATATCCCTTCTTGGTTATAAAGTGAATAAATTAAAGAAGGGTGGCAATAGCTTATAGTGGTTGAACCTTTAAGCTTATATTGAATTAAGTTAAAGACAACTTTTCCTTACATCTTGTTGTCACTTTTGTGTGAGGTTAAAAATCTAAATTAAAAACACCAATTTTGAATCAAATCCAAAGTCAAATCCAAATTAAATCCCATATAAAAAATCCAAATCCTAAACCCCTTGGACTTTTCCTTATTTCAGGGGATTTTTTTATTGACTCAAAACATTGTCAAATGAACCTGTAATCATGTTTGGTTAGTTACATTTGGATTTGGCATGTCCCTAAAGTTTTTAATGTCATTTTAGAGGCATTCATAGCTATCTTAACCCCAAAACCCATGCATTTTCCAAGCTACAAAACCTTCAAATATTTATAGCTTATATAGCTGGACATTACATCTTATGGAAAATCACCCACGAAACTTTCCTAAAACCATTAAATAGGTTTATATGCATTATCATATTGATTTGAATCTTCTAGAGCCCTTAGTGGAACATGTTGCAGCTTAGTTTTCATAACTATATTTTCATATCATGTGTGTTTTTGATGATTCAAAAATATTATTGCATTGATTATTGTTTCTCCTAACATATATTAAAAATATTACTTTTGTTTTTTGTGTGTACTAATATTTCATAAAAATCATACTCCAGATAATTGAAGATTTCAAGAAAGATTAGACTAGGATTAATTATATTTGAAGTATGTACATTTTATACATTTCTTGAGTCTGAGAAATTATGATTGTATTTGGACAACCATGTATACACACACTAGGGGAGTGCAAAAATTTATAATTTTTTTAAAACGAATCATACTATACGATTTTGGATTGTACGGGACGATTTGTCCTCAGCATTCCTCTAGAAAGCAATTAATCCAACCATGCCATGAAATTTTTTTAAGTCTTGTTCATATTATACAAAGTTACCTTCATATAGACAATGTCTAGAGTACGAAATAAATACATACAAGTTCATCCTGTCAAACTCCTCATTTTTTTGAATTTTTTGTTATGTACAATCTTATGTTCATACAGACGACATCCATTGTACAAAATAGTTGCATATCATTTTTTCTATATGAACAGATAAATTTTTTGAAATGTTCGTATTGTATGATCCTAGGATAGTACATATGACTTTCAGAGTAAGAAATGGACTCATCCATTTTCGTACCAAACAAAATATGATTTGATTAAAATATATAATACTGTATGATACAGGGTTCATACATCACATTATCCAGAGTATGAAATCGATTCGTATTGAATCAACCTGATGAATCTGTTCAATTTTGAACTGATCGTACTATATGATGTCAGTTCGCACACTAGCAAATCAGAGTATGAAATTGGTTTGTATAGTATCATACGAGCAAATTTTGTACTTATCATACATATGATGTGTGATTGTACTGTACAATCATGGACTATCAAATTGAATTTTCAGTTTTTTGCATGAGTTTTTGTGTCATTCATATATAAGGTCCTAAAAACTGACTGTGGACGAATGCTTCTTCATTTTTTTTCTTTGACAACAAGTGTGAGAGTGCTTTGTGAGAGTTTTTAAGAGTGGAAAGAGATATTGTAAGTGGAATTTGTGAAGGGTCCACAAGGTATCCAAAGATTAGGATCACTTTGTAAGTTTTGACGAATCTCTTCCTTGCTTTTTTTAAGTTGCTTGAGAAAAGATATTTAAAGAAAATCCAATTCTCTACAGACACCTGGAGGGTGTGAATGGAATCCATTTCTCTGCCGATACCAGAAGCATGTGAAAGGAAGATGATTCTTTGCCGACACTAGGAAAGTCAAAAAGGATAATATTTCTCTACCTACACTTGGAGAGAGTAAAAGGATAGCGGTTCTCTGTCGACACCAGGAGGGTGTGAAAGGATGATGGTACTCTACTGCATTGGAGATTGGTGGAAGAGAGGTGATTTATAAAGGATTCTCTGCCTTGCTGTGGGAGAAAAAGAAGAGTCACTTTGATAATAGTGCAATACCTGAAGAGGGAGTCTTCATGGAGTGGACATAGGTCTAGTTGGACTGAACCACTATAAAATTTTTGTGTTTTTATTTTACTGCATTTTTTTATGCACATTTTATTTTTGTGGTTGAAAAGTTTTTAGTTTGATAAAAATTTTCACTATGCTTAAATTTTTAAATGGTTTTCTATAAAATTTCTAAGAGGATTTTTAAAATTACCAATTCACCCCCCCCCCCCCCCCCGCACTTGGTTAGCATATTTCTTTAGGTATAACAACCTATATAGACTTTCAGAATATATTTGAATATAGTTACCTAAGAAGATCCATAAACCTTAAACCTCATATATCAAACTTTTCCTTAAATTTCAATATGGATCAATAAAACCAAACCCTAAAACCTCTTCAAAGAAACTCCAAATCTTATTGGAATGGGTTGGACCCAAACCCAAGCCTTGGTCAAGCTTGGAATTGGATATAGCATTTTTCTTCAGTATAAGATGATTGGGTGATTTTATTTAAGTTTGAAAGCTCTCCAAATGTACCCTAACCTAAGCCCAGGCCTTGGCCTAGCTTAAGAGGGAAAGAGTGGTCCTCCTCTCATGAAAAGCTACCAATGGCATTGTGGCTTCCCCATCCTTTAGCTCTACTACCTAACCACCTAGGATAGGTGTAATACATCCAAGGAAGGGTTTTGATGCATCCCAGTCTTTGATCTAAGCCCTAGGGTTTAAGAATCATAAAATAATTGAATCCATTCACTACAAGTATACTCATTTTTGAGATCCCCTCTATCCACCCTCCCATTTTGTTTTGGTTGTATAAGCTTCCTTCTACACTTTCCTAGATCAAACTCACCAGTGAAGACCTATCAGCAATGAGTTTACGGCCACCACTAGCTTGAATTTCATCCAAGCCATATAGCTCATTATCTAGGCCTTCTCGACATTTGAGTTTTTTAGGGGATTGATCTAGGACAATCTATAAGCTCATCAAGTCATTGAATGTCAAAAACCATCAAGCCCATCATGGTAAATCTCTAACCAAAACTTGTAATATATGGGGAAAAATAGCTTTCCACAAAGCACATTCATACCACAAAATCACTCCCCATCAATTCTCTTCACTTCCTTATGCTCTATTCAAAATTTCGTGGAGTTTTATTAGATATTTTAAGAGAATAAGACATTATTCATTTATTGTGTTTAATTTAACTCATGCATGAAATGCACAAGAACTGAGCCATTAATCTCATGATCAATAACCTAGATCTTATCATTCTTCATGTCGTCCAAATTGCTTACTACTTCTAGATGTTTGGATTTATGTCTGATGGCATTTATACCATCATTCAAAATATTGATCCATCAGACAAAAGCCATATGGTTTCGACACTGATAAGTGGAAACCACTTCCATTGCCATTGTCGTAACTTATCAATGCCAATGATTGCCACCTTGAAATCTTTGGCCATTAATGTCACCACTGCGTGGTTTTGATCTGGCTAGTCGGAAGCCACCGTGTGGTCCTCTGCCATCATCGCTATTTAAAATTAGTAAACTCTTATTGAATTCAATCTTAATCATAAAATCTCCAAAATTTATAGTTAATAAAATACTTGTCCTAAAATTATGTGCAACCCCTCATTTTTTTCATAATATAATTCTCTATCATTTAAAAATGAATTCAACTGATGATGTTAAGTATTCAGGGAGTAATTTTAGTAACTTTTTTTCCTAACTTCTTTAATTTCTTCCTTAATATTCATCCAATCAATTTAAAACTTGGCGACATTAATTCTCATGTCATATTCTACATAGAGTAATTTTGTTGAAAATTATTGAAATTATATTTTAATGATAATTAAATTTGCAATAGCATAGGTCATATTTAGCTTCATATTTTGACAAATTCATCATGTGTTAATCTTAACTTCATTGCAAGCATTCCAATCATTTTTTAGATCATTAAAAAGAGCTTATATATGGGTGAAATGAAACTAATCAAATTTTATGCAAGTATTTAGTGTTATTGTATGTGATCTTTCACTTTTTATCTTCTAGGCATTTGATGACCTGCACTTAAAATTGGTTAATAGATTTTATGCCATGTGTTTTTCTTATCATAACATTTCAAAAATAATGAAGTGGGGAAATTATTCCTTAAGGTGATTTTAAAGTGTTTGGTGATAGTTTGACCCAAATGCTTGGAAATTCACTTCTTCCAATGGATTTAAGCCACATAATGGTTGTAGTGGGATTGCCTATATTCATATGTCGAAGGGTTAGATGAACCAATTTTTAAGCCCACTCAAACATTGATGTCACTTAATGACAAAAATTAAGGACAAGGTCTAGAAATTTAGAAAAATCCTAGAAAAATAAATATACACCCAATAGGGGTGAAACTTAAACCCAGTAAACTTAGTGTCAACATCAACCTAAGACTCAAATTCAACTGAATTTGGACATAATTAGGTTATGAAAATAAATTTAATAAAAAATTAGCCCCCTTTAGGGTTCTGAAACTTCTAAAAAATACAATAAATCTAAATTAAATCTAAAAATTCTAAATAATATATCAAATTTTTCATAATGAAACCCTCTACACAAGAAAAATAAAAGTCCTTTCACTAGACTTCAAAATTTTCCTTAATTTATTAATTAGTGAAAATTAATAATTTAATAAAATAAAAAATTTAAAAGTATAAAACAAATAAATGCAACAAAAATTCAAAACTTTTGAAAACACTATATATGTTATTCCAGATATTTGGGAGGATTTTAATGAAGCTTGGAATCAATTTGGTGAAAATTTGAGAAAACCTCTATAATTAACAAATTAAATAATTGAATTAAATACCAAAACATTAAAAAAATTTAACTAGTTGTAGAATACTCCAAATTGAGCAAATTCAAAGATATTGGATTTCTCTAATGGATGAATATTTATTAAAATATTAATGTTAAAGAAATCATTAAAAATAAAAAAAAGTATAAAACATAAAGTATACAGTAACATTTTAGGAATGCTATGCACCATCCAATAAAGATTCAATGCTTAAGATTGGGAAGAATAGGTTATGCTATAAAGATTTTTGTAAATTCATTAATGTATTTTTGATTTCTTGAGTCAACTTCTATGATGGTGTATGCTTTCTTGGTGACAATGCACACACATAATTAGGGGAGTGAGATTGATTCAAAACCAAGAGTTCAATTTTTGAACTAATCGTACTATATGATTTATATCATACTATATGATTAGTTCATCTAACTCATTGTACTGGATGATCGAAATCATCATGGATAATAAGTTATGCTCATGAAAAATATTCGTCAATCATAATTTAGATAAGATTTTGAATTTGATATTTTGTTCTAATCATCCAAGATGATGTACATCATACTAGATGATATATAAAAATCATGCCTAAGTTAATCTTATAATTAGTCAATTAAATCTACTTATTTTTTTATTTGGATCATTTTATACGATCTAGATTGTATTATACGATCTAGATTATAATATACGATCAACATAGATGATTTTGGGTTGTCCCATGTTTCATCATGGATGAACTACATTTCAATTGAACTAATCATCCTGGGTGATCACAGGATTATAATGGATGATCTATGCAAAAACTTGAACTGATCGTATAGGACAATACTGATCATATAGGCTGAAAGGGCTATTTTGTACTAATTATACAGAATGATCTCAAGATCATATTGTACGATCTTTATTAGTAGAATTAAATTTTTAGGCATTTTCAAAACAATCTATTTAAGCTTTGTTAAGGCACTTGGTAAGTATCTTTGACAGCCATTGTGTCTTTATTCTTTTAGAGAAAACTTGAAGAGAGAACTTGAAAGGGATAGAGGAAAGGGTAAAATTTGAGAAGGGGAATATCCTTAGAGAGGGTTTCCAGGGAGTGTGGAAGGGATTTCACATGGTAGCTCAGGCAAGCTTGTACCTTAATGCCATCAAATTTAAGGTTTATCTTGAGGAATGTTTTGGAAAGAAGAAGATCTCTTTGGTGTCAAATGACACGGCTACTCCGCCGTACTAGGGAAGGTAGAATTGATTTTATAAGGGATTCTCTACCTTACTGTGGGAGCTAAAGGAGAGTCACTAAAGATTTAATGTAATACCCGGAGGGTGCCTCTAAGGGTTGGACATAGGTCAGGCTAGACCGAACCACTATAAATTTGGTATGCTCTTTCCTTTATTATTTCATCATTCACTTTTCTTAAGATTAATTGTGTGGATGAAAATGTTGTTGTTAATTAATTCACTTTTGTATCAAATTATAAAAATAATAGTTTTTAAAAATCCCCCCCCCCCCCCCCCCCCTCTTGGTTACCCTCAAGGCTAGTCTTTAGGGTTTAACATCCCTCACGAACTTTCAAGTGATATCAGAGCCAGATTCATAAATTAAGTCATAGAAAACTTTTAAAAAAAGATCAGTTGCTAATTTTTATAATCGTAACATTGTAGAAGGATATTCAATTACATGACCACCTTCATTTAAAAATATTTCTTTTGATTTTTGGAAAATTTGTATCTCTACTTTTCTTGCAATCAATTGATTATCGAATATGGTATATGATTCAAATTGGTTATTCTATACCATCACATATTATATATAGAGACAAAATTGATATTTCTTTTATTGAATGGAGTTGAATATAACAATTCAATGCTCAAATGAATGCTAAATGATTAAATTATTTTTTTTATGCTTTGAATTTTGAAGATTATATGTTGATATTCACATGCACTACTGACAAAGAAATTTGAGATAAATTACATTATGCATATGAATATACTAGTGAAGTCAAGCAATCCAGGTTGAATATTTTAATGCATGATTATGAACTCTTTTACATGAAATCTTGTGAGACTATTCTAAACATGTATACTAGATTTACTCAAATAGTTGCATCATTACAAACCTTAGATAAAAAACTTTCAAACTATAAAAAAGTTAGTAAAATTTTATGTTATCTACTTGATAAGTTTGATGCCAAAGTTGGTTCTATTTGTAAATCAAAAAATTTGAATGAATATTCTATTGATAATTTGATTGGCTCAATCATTACCTATGAGCAATGTTTGATTCAAAAGCTTTTGGATGCAGGTGAAACTAAAGTGCTAAAAGCTGAAGACATGAATGAAACTAACTTAGTAGATGATGAGAGTAAAGATATAACATCAATCATAAGCAAATTTGAAAATCTTCTAAAGCACAAACATCAACATCTACAAAAGTGGAATAAAAGTAAAAAAGATAAAAATACTAAGATTTCTTCTAAAATTATTTACTTTGGGTGTAGAAAACTCGGACATATGAAAATAAATGGCCTATTTCAAAAACTCTTTCAACAACAAAAAATCGTAAAAAAAGTAAATTACGATAAGGGGAAATAATAAGAAGCAAAAAATCTCTTTGACAAAACTAGTTTCTAAATCATCAGACTAAGAGGAAGATAATGAGGTATAAAATTTTGTTTGTGTATTTATGTATTGTATACCTAATTTCGAAATCATTATACAAGGAGCAAGATAATGAGGTATAAATATTTGTTTGTGTGTTTATGTGTGGTAGTTAATGTATGCATATATGTTCTTTATTTTGTTTTGGTCATTTTAAATGTTTTTGTGATGTTTTTTTAATAATTTTTTAATTATTATAGTTTTCATGTATATATGCTTTTTTTATGATTTATCTCTAATCAACACACATAAATTAAATTTCACATTGAATTTCTATAAGAGAATTAATTCACTTCTCTCAATTTTTTAAGAAAAGTTTATCACTTTTTTTTACCTAAAATTTTTAAGAAAGGGGTGATTGACTTTTCTAAATTATTAAAGGGAGGAAATTCAGGATTATACCTCTCCTTCTCATTTCCTTAATCAGGCTATTGCATTTTTGAATAAAAAATTATATCAATTTAAAAATTAGACTTTTGAAATTAAATCTTTTTCACAACAGACATTTCTTTTATCTCATAGGAATCATTTGCAAGCTCATGAATTCACTTCATAATTTTCTTAATCAAGCTGTTTATTTTTATCATTGGATCAGAAAGGAAGTAAAATTTCCAAAAAGAAAAGAAGCAAAAAATGAGCCAAAAAATTAAAAGATGCATAATGTATGTCAAAATTGAAAGATGCACCAATGTGTATCTAAATAAAAAAATACACAAAGTACGCCAAAAACTAATAAAGAGTCGCAAAATGAGTCCACAATAAGTTAACTTACCTTTCTTGTTTTTTTATAACTTAAAAAACCCATGTGCCTAAATGATAATTTTGTTACTCGAATTTAAAAATCAAGATTTTTGACTTACCATTTTTCATTGATATTTTATTAGATATATTTCATGTAAGAAGATTGAAAATGACATTTTTTTTCTTTAATTCTTTTTATGAATTAGGTTTTTATTTAAAAAAGGACTTTAACCTATAAGGAGCCTAAGCTAGGGTTGATAAAATTCAAATTTCCAACCTTTTTGGAACTTGGTATGGTTAATTCGTTTCTTACTATATTTTTGAATAAAATGAAGATGTAACTTTCTCATTTTAAGAAAACTTGTTAAAATTAATTGATTCTTCTTAATCATAAGCACCACCATCATCTAAATAAAGTTTAATATGTGTGTTGCGTATTATTTTTCGTGTTTCCTTTCTTTTTGATAATGTCAAAGGGAGAGCATGTGTTTGACTTGGTGTTTTTGTGTTTAAGCTACATATGTTCATCTTGTATTCACATTAGTTTATATTTTATTAAGGTTCTAAAAGTTTTTTTTTTTTACTTTTTTTGTTTTACATTTATCAAAAAATTGAAAAATAAAAAGGAAACTTTTTAATTTCCCCTATTTTTTAATAAATTAATTTAGTGAGTCAGAGATTAGGAAAAAAATATTTTTAATTTTGCAAATTCAACCAGTAATATTGTCATCATAAAAAAGGGGGAGATTTTTGCAACATAAGCTCACGAGATTATATTTTTGATGATAACAAATATTGTGGCTTATATCTTGTTATCTACTTGTATTTGTAAAATATTTTTATTTGTGTGTGTACTAACTTTTCAAGAATTTCATGTACCATCCAACAAATATTAAAGGCTCAAGATTGCGTAGAATAGGTTATGGTGTAAAGCTTTTTGTAATATTTATGGATATATTTTTTATTTCTTGAGTCAAGTCCTGTAAGGGTGTATGCCTAGTTGGTGACCATACACACACACTCAGGGGGAGCGAGATTGAGTCAAAACTATAAGTTTAATTTTTGAATTAATTGTATTGTATGATTTATATTGTACTATACAATCAGCTCATCTAACTAATTGTACTGGATGATCTAGATCATCTAGGACAATCAGTTATGCTCATGAAAAATAGCTATTAATCATTATTTAGGCTAGATTTTGATTTTTCATATTTTGTTTTATTCATCTAAGATGATGTATATTATACTAGATGATTTATGAAAATTATGCCTAAATTAATCATGTGATTAGTCAATTGAATCTACTTAATTTTGATATTCGAATCATTATGTACAATCAATAGAGATAATTTTGGGTCATCCTATATTTTTTCCTAGATGAACTGCATTTTGATTGAACTAATCATCCTGGATGATCCCAGGATTGTACTGGATGAATTATGAAAAACATGAACTGATAGTATAGGACAATGTTGATCATACTGGCTGAAAGGGCTATTTTCTACTAATCATACAGGATGATCTCAGGATTGTACTATATGATTGTGTCGATAGAATTGAATTTTTAGGGTTTTTCATAGCCCTCTATTTAAGCTTTGTCAAAGCACTTGGCAAGTGTGTCAGCCATTATGTCTTTGTTCTTTTGGAGAGAACTTGAAAGCAAAAGAGGAAAGGGTGGAGTTTGAGAGGGATAAAAACCTTGGAGGAGGTTTTAAGGGAGTGTGGAGGGTCTTTCACACCATTTTTCTGACAAGCTTGCATCGTAGTATCATCAGATTCAAGGTTCATCTTGAGGGAAGTTTTGGGAAGAAGAAAATATCTTTGGGGTCGAATAACCCAACTACTCTAGTACACTGAGGAAGGTTGAAGTGATTTTGTAAGGGCTTCTCTGCCTAGCCCTTAGAGGGTGCCTCCGAGGAGTGGACATAGGTCAGGTTGGAGAAAACCACTATAAATCTGATGTGTTCTTTCCTTTATTAATTCCATATTTATTTTTCTTATGGTTAACTGTATAGATGAAAATATTGATTTATCTTTTTATTGTGAATGTAATTCGCTTCTACATCAAGTTATAAAAAGATTTTTCTTTTTGTTAAAGAAGTTTTTAAATATCCAATTCACCCACCCTCTTGGTTAGCCTCTGGATTTGTTCTTTAGGGTTTAACACCCATAATAAACTTTTAAAACTTTTGTTTAAAATTGCATCAAAACTTTGAAAAATCATATATAATTCTAGAATATTCTAAATCAAGAAAACTTAGTATTATTTTACTCATTTTAGGGTATAATATTTATAAAAAATATAACAATTTTAGAAATTTTTATAAATTAAAGTCTTAAAATGAAACTATAAATTAATGCATTAAAATATTTCAAAAAATAAAAAATTAAATAAATTAACCAAATTTTAGGTATTCACCAATTTAATCAACCAAATCAATAATGAACTCATTAAAAGTGATCGAATCTTAATGCAAATTAGTTAAAGTTTTAAAATAATATTAGTTATTACTTGGTAACCTAGGCCAATGAGGTTATTAACTTAACACCAATGAGGGTAAAATAAACTTCGTAGCCCTGATGTAAAAAAATGGTAGTTACCATTTAAAAAAAAAAATTATCCTAAAATGAACATTAAGATAGTGAATTTAAACTCCAATAAAATTCCCTTAGTTTAAGAACAATATAAATACTAGAAAACTTCAAATAATATTCTCATTTAAGACATATCCAAACCACATAGCCTATTGCATATAATGTTGATGGTTTGCTAGGACAATCAAATCTAGTTTTAGGCTAGGTAGGGGATCCTTTATACTTTCTTTCTGTGTGACGTGGATTTTTCATGAATTTCATGTGATTTTCCTTGTATGTTGATTGCTATGATTGATATGATTTTTGTTGTTGTGATGTGATGATTTCAACTATGAATTGATATGATGGGCACTAGATTTTCCTAAGATAGAAAGATCATGATGGCAATAATAATTTCTACAGGTGGTCATGCCATATAGGACTATAAAAAGGAGGCTAGATTAAAATTTAACAAACAACGTTTTTGTAGGTGTTAAAAATTGCTAAGCCCCCTAAAAATAAAGAGGAAAATTTTACACTAAGCACTTTTAATAATTAAATTTAGTGTATAGGCAAAGTCACTCCTTTAATGGGCAATTTATACTGGCTAGTCAAATCCAAGTCAACTAGCTATTACCCGTTTAAAAATTAGGATCTAAATGATGACTTCCATTATTTTTTTTTAAATGCACGACATGGCTAATTGGTGCATTGGATTCTAAAGTAAGTCTCCCGTTAAATGGGAAACTTACATCAATTATATATAAAAAATATTAAATAAATATAAATTTGGTTATATTGGATACAAAAGTATGTGTGACAACTATGATTTAAGGCATGTGTGTTAAGGTGAAAAGATGTGTGTGAAGCTTATTATTTTTATTTTTAAAAAAATTCATATATATTCCTATTTTTTTTTTAAATTCATATATATCCATAGATTTTGTTACAATCAAAATGTCATTACTTCAATTTTTTATTTTGGGGAATTTGTAAGTTTTACATAAATTAGTAATTTAATTAGATGTAAGAATTTTAAACTTATATCTTGACATAAAATTGGAAATAACTTATTTATTTTAAATAAAAATTTTGAAATAATATAAATCTACGTATTCAAATTTTTTTTAAAATGAAGATTAAACAATTTAAAAGTGTATGTATTAAATTAAATATAATATTCATTTATTGAGAAATTATTGATTACAAAATATTTATTAATTTACTATAATTAGTATTATATTTGTATTTACTTTTTTCTTCAACTTTTGATTTTTTTTAAAATAATAGTATAATTTATCTAATTTAACTTTTTTTGTAATATGGTTTTGACAAGTTTATATTTGATTTCTATAACAACCAGATGAAGGAGGTATTTCTTTAAGGTAAGCCTAGAAATTTTTTGAATTCTAAGGATTGGTAAGACCTTCAGTATAAGTTTGAGTTTCATCTAGAGTATTACAAATCTTAAATGCATCTCCAATCACATTTACGTATGCTAATTAGCAAATAAAAAATATATGTATTAGTTTACATGGTCACCATGTTCACTACGATATCTATGTATTGTGTTTAAGTTTTTTATTATGATAAGTTGTTGTATCCTATAAGATCCTTATATATATATATATATATATATATTGATTCTAACTTTAAGTAGAATTAAATTTACTAAAGAATCCAAAAGTTTTTAATTTAAAATTTTACTGGGTAATTATTAATTATAAATGAAGAATTGATTATGTTTAATTCGATATTCATATTCTAAATTTAAATTTAGATATTATGTAGGATATGCTTAACTTTTTTATAGATTAGAAGTTGCATAGAAGAAGTAAAGTAAATTCATCATCATTTCAAAAAAGT
Source organism: Dendrobium huoshanense (assembly GCA_016618105.1). NCBI lineage: Eukaryota > Viridiplantae > Streptophyta > Magnoliopsida > Asparagales > Orchidaceae > Dendrobium > Dendrobium huoshanense. The sequence goes on along the minus strand of CM028347.1, from coordinate 71,456,893 downwards.
AAAAGTCATCATGATTGATTACTAGGAATGTACTTCAACATCATCAAAGGGCTACATCATTTGAAATACAAATAGAACATCAACTAACACCTCATACATCCTCTGTGCAGTAATGATGTCGAGGACATACAGGTCTATCACATAGCACATGCTGATCTTCCCCATAATCCCAAGATGCTTTACCTTAACTATCATTGGCTCTGCAATAGTCATTGATACAATGCCTAGAACATCATATATAGTACAATCTTAAGCTCAGCTAACATCATCTATGAGGTCTCCAGGGTAATGCGTCTCTTTTAGGAGTGTAATGATGCTGTGGTCGAAGAGTCCTTTTTGTGTAACACATGTTTTTCCTTCACAGTAATGTCATCCTGAGGTATATAATCTGTCTGGATTGGGCTCGGTACACAATTTGGTCTAAGTTTTTCATGCAAATTAGTTTGCATCTTGTAATTGAATTTATCCTGAGATGGCCCTTCATCATGACGGTCCAGCAAATCCACTATAAGGTCGAGGAGCATCCTAGGCCATGGAGAGTGGTGTATCATGTCAAGCTATATCATCAAAGTATCCTTGGCCTATAATATGCATCAAAAAATGCAAGCCACGACAAATCTATGCCATTTTGTTTATGTTTCTTTGCTACTATGTATCCTTAGTGCTGTTGAAATGGCAAAGCAAAGCACATTCTATACCAATGAAAAAATCCCTTTGAAATGATATAATTACTTTAATAATAATTTTGCAAATAAGGGTCTAAGAAATTAATGCTATGTTTCATATTTATGTACCAGAATGCGCTCTTTGGGAGCACTACGATATGTCGTGGTGGGAGGCTTAAAAAGGTTTCTTCATCATGTATAGTGTGGCCCATGACTTGTATCACTGTAGTTGCTGATGCAGAACAAAGTCACTACCCTCACCAAGTTGCTCCTCCGTATCTATGGATCAACATTTGCTCTCCCAAATGGCTATGTGAATCTTGTGGTACAACATCCAATTCATGTCCAATTTTCCATGACTATCTACTCTTTCAATGCTAGGGTTTATAGGTTCTACAGCAATACTGGGGCATAAGCCAAATTTTCATAGAACTAGATCGTGCAAGTGCCACTCAACCCTCATCCAATTAATCACAGGTACTCTTCCAAACCTTATCTCTTCACCTACCAAACATATGTTTGCAACCTGTGAACCAATTTCCTATGTGTATTGTACCAATAATACCAACACATCCAAAATATAGCTAGCTTAGTTAAAATAACAAAGAAATTAAAATAATATCTAGCTCTCAAGTAGACAGTCAAGCTCATCCCTATCGGTAATGATGTTATCCACGGGCAATTCTCAGAGGTAATCCTCATTTCACCTATTCAAAATAAATCTAAGCTAATTAAAAATATCATGTATACCATATTTGAAACATAAATTAATTAACTTAACTTCATACCTGAACCCAACACTCATACCATCAAGCTATATTATAAAGGGCACACGAGCTACTGGTTGACCAACATGTAGGTACTCCCAAACCTAGATATATAATAAGTGTATGCACCCAACTATGTTGGCCCTGCTGGGCCTTATTTCTTCAATAAACTCCAAGTACAAGTGGGATAAAATTACTTCCCTAAGAGATTATGTACTGGATACTTCCAAATCTTCGATAATAGTTCCAAACTTGATGTAGTCGGGGGTAGATGATAGCCCATGATGAACAACATGCAAGCCCAAACATGCCTCTAGAAATCTATCTTGTTTAAGTCTAAGTATGAACCTCACACAAAAGTCCAACACAACCATTAGAAGAGGTGCAAGTTTGTGCATGAGCCTGACCTATATGGAATATGGACATGATGCAATAATCAAATGAGTCATAGTAGAGTACATTAGGCATTGGATGATGCTATAATAATACATCACAACAATCCAACCAAATCAACCAATGTCTCCCTGTATGACCCACCCAAGATGGACTATCTATATGTACACCAATATCGTAGCCTCATCTTGTAAAGTGATGGCCATCTCAATAATTTTAAGGTAGAAAGTATTCATTTGCGGTGACCATCTCTCAACTAAAGCTATAAGCATATGGTGGTCCATCATTAGATAGCTCATTTGGATAACACAGTCTAAACTATCCATCCTTAATGCATCCATAAATCTTGGACAGTTGACCGGCCATTTGTGGACCATCAAATAATGTGATGCCACTTCTAGAATTATACCCTATAATGATGCAAGATTAGTAGCAGTTAACCAGAAAAAGTAATTTTTACCATTATCTCAAAGAGCATAATAAAAAGGTACATACTGCATTATGATTTGTAGCCTTATGTGTACCATGCAATGAAGAAATGCTCAGATTAAGCAGCACTGGTGCTGCTGCATGGCTAAGAGCCTCTACTGAAGGATCGCCTATGGGTCTATTCTTCTTACGCCAATGTTGTTCAGATGCCTTTCGGTATGTTAAAAGTTAAAGGTAAAAATTAAAACATAATTTTAAATACAAATATTAGAAAAAAATTTACAAGAAAAAATTCAAACATCGTTTTAAATAGATATATAAGAAAAGTTTTATTCAATATGAACATTGATTACTCTTCTCTAATTATATTAATACAAATTTAGGTACAAGAAGATATTACAAGCAAGCACCACAAGCAGCATTTACCAAAACTAAATACTTCAAATTTAAGACAAAATTAACAGAGTTTCATGATTGATACACATGTTAATAAGCTCCAAATTCTTCATAATCTGTAATACATAAACACTTGTAACATAATAAGGTTCATGACATAGTAAAAGAGCAAATAGATGAACTACTAAATACTACGACCAAGCCTAACTGGACATGTGGCTCAGTTATGTCCGACCGAATAACAAACTCCACAAATTCTATCACTTCGTGGTCTTATTTAGTCCATTGTATTTTAGTTGTGAGAAGTCCTTAGACGACCACACACCTTTTATAGTTCGGTAGGAGAAAAGGATATCAGCCTACAGTTGGATCATTTTGTCCCCCATTCTTTCTTGTTGGGTATGTGGTATAATTCAAAAGAATAATTCAATTTTAGTTACTCATGTCGTAGTAAGTAGAAACATAATCTAAATGGCTTCATCTTAACAATGCAACTCAACATACGACATGTGCACTCATTATGTAATATAATAATGGTTTCCCAGAGCTGCACTTGAGTCTTCTTTCATTAAGCAAGACATAACGCAACGATCTAAGGGATATATCGAGAACTTGGAATTCATGCATGTTAAGACATATTGGTTCTAGAAATCTTCTTACCTCATCCTTAACCCTCTTAAGTGATGACTGCACATGAGAGTCAAAAAAGATATCATATTGTTTCTCATCTATTGAAATTAACACCAAATATCTTATGAATATTACAATAACATTATAATAGATGGCTGTGTTAAAAGCTTGAACTGGCAATCCTCGTACTCTTTTTAAAACACCACTAAAAGACTCACCTACATTCATTGTCATTATACCATATCTAAACCCACCATCGTGTGTTAAAGACAATTGTGTGACATCTCAATATACCAACCACTGGTGGATATCAACTATGACTTTCTTTATATCATACTTTCATCTATTATGAATAAGTAGGTCACCAATGTTGCTAGCTGCATACATTTTCTAAAATAAAATTCAATGTCACGTAACCCCATTTATCAGACTGCTTTCTTGAAGTTTTCATGTATATTCCTTAATAATTGCCGATGAGTAGCATTAGGAAATATTTCCCTACATCCTTGAAATAAACTAGTATGCCTGTTAGAGATGATGTAGAATTTTACCTATTTGTAACAACAAGGAGGAGCTAATGTATATGCTTCCTTGAGGAACCAAATCTATGATTCAATACATTCTGACTCAGTAATAGCGAATGAAATTGGAAATAAACCATTATTTGCATCCAACCTGATCACAATTAATAATTTCCCTCAATATTTAGCAAGCAGGAATGTCTCATCTAGATTGAGAATTGATCGATAGTAGGTTCACTGACTAATAGGACCAAATGCCCATAAATGCCTTTAAAACTTATTAGTTTGATTACTCTGAATTCTATATATAGTTTGAGGCATTGTAGAGGCTACGACATCCATGAATAATTTCATAGTCCAGTATGATTAAACCCTATTACCAAAAATAGCCTTAATAGTTATTTGTCGAGCATGCCAAGCCTTAATGTATGAAACTTTTATAATAAACTTTGCCTCCATGCTACCAATTATATCTACCGACTTCAAGTCCATATGTTCTCTAATTATGGGAAGAATGAAGAAACTTATTAAGTGTGAGTTGCAATAACGGTGGTTAGTTTCTAGAATTGGAGTTGTATAGGTATATTGGTACTGTATAGATGATATTTTCCATACACTACCTAAGTGTTTGCTCTAAGCAGAATGCAGATGCCATAGGCAAGGAGGCACTAGGCAATCATGCTTTGTACATACAACCATGAACTTCTTAGTATTTGATGTAGTGACAATATATTGAACACTATTTTGGATTGACCATCCTTGTAAAGAAAATTATAGATCAACCTTTCTTCTGAAGCACATTCCTTCAGCTAATTCAATAGGAATGGAGAAGTCATCCTCAACTATCACCTCATCATGGACATCATCTCTCAACTTCCTCATCTCATTATTGGGTAATCCTACATGTGTTAGCATAGTGATTAGTTTCTACCATTTCATCCTCAGCGCTAATTGAGCTAGAGCATTAATCTTGGATGACATTTCAAATATCTTAATTATAGGGTTTAGCTCCATCACTTAACACTGGTAAAAGATCATCAGTATCATCATCAGAACAGTGTTTATTATAGTCACTATTCATAGTCTCATAGCCATAATGATCATAAGGGATTGATTGTGTCTAAGGGATTGGAGGTTCATGTGCCTGTTGGCTCTCTATATCACTACATTTAAAACATTCATCTTTATTTATTAATATATAAAAAATTATTATAATTGATAGCTAGTAATATGTGATATAGGTTACTCACTAATCAATAGTCTTCTATTGGTTCTATCCTTGAAGGACCAGGAAGAACATCAACCCCTTCACTCTATGTCTAAGCTTAATATCTTTATAAATTTGGAGGCTTGGTATTACTTCCTGTCAAACTAATCTCTTCAAGTTTAACATACATGATGAGAAATTTAGTACAAGCTTGGCATAATAGAACTTTGTAAACCTTGTCATCCTCAATATGCGAAGCAACAAACTCATTGTTGACAGGCACTCGAAATACTAAGTTCATAAAAAGTTTTGAAGGATCGTACTTAAGGGCTCTAAGAATCCTTAACTTAAGTTGCTCTAAGTTGATATTTCTTGGCACCTTATAGGGGACTATTTCTACCACCAAAATAAGTGGGTGTAAAATAGGCATCCACTTTTAACTCACCTACATACATTAGCGTAAATGTTACACCTCGTCCACTCGTAATTGAACTCATATGTTTTGCCATGAAAGAACAAGAAATCATAAAATCTTAATACACATTATATTTTATTACACGAACATATTTCCACTCATTAAACATAAGTTATAATTGCAATAACTAATATTAGTATGAAGCTAACAATATAAACACCCACAACAATTTACTTATTACATTATAAAACTTAATAGCTTAGTATATTAATTTCAAAAAACCTATAAATTAGTTCTAATTTATATACAAAACATATTTCATTAAAAAGTTTACCAAAAAAAACATTCACATCAAACATTACTTTGAAAAACTTCAAAATACATTTACTAAAGAAAAATTATACCAAATAAATTACTTCAAAATGCATAAAACAATACCAAAAAAATACATAAAACATTACAATAAAAATTACTTCAAAATACATTTAATCCAACCAAATTAACTCATATATTGAACATTATTTGCAAACAACTTCACAAGAATAAACCTAAATATTAAAAAAACAAACCTAAAGCTTAAACATCTCCCCTTCTCTCAAACAACTAATTAAGTTAATTCAACAAACAAAGAAATTAAATCAAAAGATTTAATATATCAGACCTAAATCTTAAACCTAAACTTCTTTAAGAAAAATAAAGACTTAACAACAAATATTTAACTTAATTTAGCCTATAAATTATAAAAACCCCTTTCCTCAATAATTTAGTTGATGGTGAATCGTAGATTTGCAAGGTTGGCAACATTAATAGGGAGGTGAGGTAAATTGTGAGAAATAAAATTTATATGGGAAAGTATATTATTTTTCTAGCTTACATCTAACATAAAGTCACCCATTAAACAAGCAACTTACATATGCCTTGTCAACATTCCACATATATGTTTGACCAATTAAGTTAGAGGTAAATCATCATTCTATAGGATTAGAATCCTGGCTATTATTAGTGGTATCTGACCACTTTTGATTTCTTCATCTCCTGGTTGTAATTATGTGGCATTTGCGTCCACATGGAATTTTATATTCATTTCATATGATTTGGTGATGTGATTGGTTTGTTTTCTTTTCATGCATTAGGAATTTCATAATCTTTCTAGGTTTCTTACACTTCATAATCTTTCTTGGTTTCTTACACTACGTGACACTTTTGTTTTAGCCTGGATGCAATTAGGCTTTTTTAATGATAAAATTTTTCAACTTGTAATTAAAATAAAGAGCTTAAGTGAATCTTTCTAGACATTTGCAAGAGGATGTACCTTGGGGTATGCTTTTTGCTGATGATATTCTTCTTGTAAATAAGACTAGAGATGGAGTTGAAGGTAAACTTAAATTATAGAGGTCAACCTTAGAGTCTATAGGTTTTCACTTGATTAGATATAAAATTAAATATTTGGAGTGTAGTTTTAGTATCAATAGACCTAGTGAGTGAATTGTGACTTTGGTCGAAAAAGTCATTAATAAAAGTACACATTTTAGATATCTTGGATCTATTTTTCAGAGTGATGGAGAAATAGATGGGGATACAATCAATAGAATTCAAGTTGGATGGTCGAAGTGGAGGAATGCATCGGGCTTGTTGTGCGATAGAAAATTCCCCCTCAAACTTAAGGGATATTTCTATAAGATGGTGGTGAGTCCTACAAGCTTTATGGTGTCGAATGTTGGCCATTAAAAGAGAAGTATAATACTAAATTAAGTGTTGCATAGATGAGGATGCTTAGGTGGATGAGCTTTACCCTTATAGATAGGATACAAAATAAGCATATACTTAAAATGGTTGGAGTAACACCGGTGGAAGATAAGATAAGATAGAGTCTCCTTAAATGATTTGGTCACATTAAATGGAGTTGTATGGAGACCTTTCGATGACCCGGTTAGGAAAGTTGAGGTATTAGATTTGATTTATGTTAAGAAATGTAGAGGTAGACCTAAGAAGAATTGGTTAGAAAATATTAGGAATGATCTTTCTTTATTAGGTTTAAATGAGAATTTGACTTTCAACAGGACACAATGGTGAAAAATGATTTTTGTAGCCGACCCCATGTAGTGAAACAAATGTTTGATGTTGTTGTTTTTGTTGTAATTAAAATAAAATATTTAGGCCAACATAGAAAGATAAACAATCTTAAGAAGTAAGCTTGGGCACAACGAGGTCTCATACATTCATATTATGACTTCTCTTTCTTATTAGGCACCTCTCTTCTTGTGGTTTGTGACATACCACCTAACTATTAGGGTACAGCTCTATCTAGTAGATGTTGTGAAAATTGTAGGAAGATAATATATTTTAATGTTAAATTTGTAAATTACTTCAAGTCATTTATGCATAAAAAGTCAATCAACATGCGACACATTAGAAATAAACTAAAGAACTCAATTTTTAATAGCATTTGAGCATAATTTTACCTAACATAAGTAAAGAGGCCAATTAAGACTTTCTTTAGATGTCAATCATAATTTCTAAAAAACTTATATCACCAACCTAACTTATCTCTCATAAAGATTAGATACATGGATTTATAGAGCTTAAGTGGTTAGCTAGCTCTCCAATCCAGGTCAAGGTAAGCCTAGATTTACATGTCATTAGTTAGGTTTGGGTCACTATCATTTAGTGCCAAATTATGATTTAGGATCTGGGCTATACACAAAATCATATGCCCCAACATCAGGAATGAAATTCCAACATTCTAATAAAATGACAACTTAAATTAAAAGCTTTTCTAAACTAAAATATAAAGCCCAACACAAAACAGATTTAGGTATTTCTAAATTGTTTCACAATCCCAAAATACCTCCTACTTATCATCCTTTGGCCTCAAAAATAATTGTTCAAATTCGATCCAATCCTTATTTAAATTCCAACCTTTCTCCTTTTATATCACTCCTTAAAAATACTAAAAGAAATTCCTACAATTATTTTAATCAAGAGTATTTGTAGAAGACACAAAGCCCCTCATATACAATTAACTATGAAGGCTTTCCTTTGTAAGAGATTTAAGAACCCAAAAATAATCAAACTCTATTCTATTTAGCTCCTAAATAGAACAGGAAAAAAATTATTCTCTTTAGGAAAATCAAAATCAAAGATAATATATCATTATTATCATATTCAAATTATTGATAATAAATGATATTTTCTTTTCTTGGGAAGATATATCATTTATTATAATGATTTTTATTATTAAATTAATGTTAATACAACTAGATTATACTAGCTAAATACTCGTTTGAGCATCATTATAATCCTTTGGGATCATATGTAGTTCATTCTGGTATTTGACTATGATAATCAGGATAAAGTTTATACTTTTATAATATGAACCCCATTAAGGAATGATATTTTCACCGCCCAATGGCATATATCATTCATAATGATGAGTTTGGCTATAAAACAAAAAGAAACTCAAAAGAATTATGTTCCAAATTTTGTTTCTTTACTATTTTCAACAAAGTTAGCAAACAATTTTTTTACGGCGACTCCACTGAGAAGTATCTCTCTCTCTCTCTCTCCAACTTTAATAATACTAGAAATTTTATTACATCGATAGTTCAAACTATCTTTGTTCTGCTGGCCCTTCTTCCCTTTTCTTCCTTGGGTGAGCAAAACCAACATAAAAAAGTGAAAATAACAAGTAAGAGAGGTTAGTGAGGAAACCTCTAAGAAAATTGAGTCTTTGACATTTCACCCTAAGTCAATTGGTGGAATGAGAGAGTCAAACCATCCTTCTTAAATTTTCATATAAATTTTACACACCTCATGTTGGGTGAAAACTCAATGTGCTGAGTTCCAAAATTTGAAGAAATCTATCAAAATCCAAAACCCAATCTCCCTTTCAAAATGGATAAGAAATAAGTCTTCCGTATTATTGTTATATGTTTTGCCATGATGCACCCTTGTAGCTTAGCATATACAATGAAATCCAAATTCCACCAAATAATGAATGATTTTCATAACTTATCACTATATGTCAAATTGTACTCTGTATGACTAGGCAAATATGATAGGAATCAAAATTACCATTGATTTTCATATTCAATTTCAAAATCAACTAAGTAAAATTATTGCTTTTAATAAAAAAAAGATTAAATCAAATCAATCAAATGGCTAGAAAGAAGATTCTCTCCCTCGTCTGCGACATGGACATTCAAAATCTGATATGTAATAAATCAATTCAATTTGAGATGGGGTTTCAAACCCTAAAATTGTCTGTTAATGGAGAAGTTGTAATTAACATGCCTTCTAATGATCAAGGGGATTCCCCCTTGGTAGAGGATGTGGTCGGGTCAGGGATTGACTCCCCTGTTCCTTAATCAAATACTGTTACCGCCACCATACCCATTGTACCCTCTATTGAGGAGGATAAGAAAATGAGGTTACCAGTTATGCTATATGAAAATGTATTAGTTTTTTAGGTGGAATTGAGTTCAACCATCCCATTTATAAATAAAAACAAGAAAAATAACTATCTAGGAAGAGTTAGAAAGAAGATAACCAAGGCTATGAAGATGGTTGGATTAGAAGCCTTATGTAAGATAGAGTTTAAGGTTGCTGAAAAACTATGTATCCTAAATACTCCCATCTTCAAGGAGAGTCACTTCTATCCTCTTTCTGCTATAGCGGGAGATGAGAGGGTTAACAGGATAGCTAACTCCCCAGCATGCACAGTGGATTTCTATGTCAAGAAAACACCTAAGGAGAAGTTTGTTTAAAGGAGAAGGATTCTTAGAAACATCATCCACACTTGCACTGCTGAGGCAAGGGAGACTTAAGAATAATTTTTAAAGCAGATGAATGGGTTGATTTCCTATAAGACGAAGAAAGAAATCTCAGTGGAAGATAAGACCGAGGCAAGAATTTTGGACAACCAATCACCTAAGATAAAAAAGCGATATGTGAGATATTATGCCACCTCAGTACTAATAGATAAATATCATTATGTGACCCATAATCCATCTACCAAGATTGATAAGATTTTCCAAGATGGATCTGACAAGAGCCATCATCATAGTGGTAGGCCGCCAGTTCACCTTAAAAAATCTTGAGGCTGGCCTTTATGATGGTTTGATCCAAAGACCAAATAAAATTTGTTGAAGTCAAAGGCAAGAAGCCTAAATCCAATAAAGAGAATACATTCTAAAGAAAATTACTGAAGTTATAGAAGAACTACTATTTGTAGAAAACTCTAATCCCCCGGTCCTCTGGTGTTATACTCCTAGGGAGGAAGTCCTACTACTAGCCAAGGAGGCCGCTCTTATGACTACAGATCTCAAAATTGTCAAAGGAAAGGAGAAAATTGATGAAATGAATAAAATGTCCATAGATAAAACTTTGGATGACCACACATATACCACTCAAGATCTCAAGATAATAGAGATCCCATGAAAACTAGAAACTAAGGAAATTGAAATGGCAATGGAATATAGTGGTTATTTTCCAATTAATCATGAGTCTATTGTTGGGCAATCTATTGATGAATTAATCCAAGAGATTAGGGATATACTAAAAACAAAGAACTTATAGATGCATTTGATCTAGATTAGTATGATCTCTTAGTGGATACTGATGAGGGTTATTTTACCACTAGAAATATTTTTATGGTAAAAACCAAAGCCTCAGTAAAATATGCTGAGCTAAGTAGAGCTAATCCAATAAAAGAAGAGGATTTAACGGTAGTTGATTTAGATTATGACGTGTCAATAAGATTGAGAGATAAGGATGAACTTATAAAAAACTTGGAAATTAAAGTTGAATAATTGTTACTAAGGGTGGAGGAAATACAAATTTAGCTTGCCAAGATTCAACAGTCTCAACCCGAGCAGTCCCAACCTATAGTATATGTTGTGGGAAATTAGAGCAAAAATCCAGAGCCTGCCATAAAAAATCTAGAGCCGACTTCCGTATGCCTTAGCTAAGTCCTAAGGGACCATATCTATTCCAAAGGGTAGACCTTACCCTGAGGAATATAATGTAGCTCCTTATCCTAAAACGTTTATGCCACCTTCATTTAAAGTTTTTACTTGTGTAAAAAACTTGATATAACATTTGGCCAAATTTCATGCAAGCTGGTGTAATGTCGGAGGGTACGATACTCTGCTATTTTGCCACTTTGTTAGTAGTCTATTTGAAATTAATTTTGAGAGGTGTATTGATCTATTGTATGGTTTAGTGAGGACATTCACTCATTTGGAGAGTCTATTCTTAAAGAGGTTCTCCAGAGCTCGGCAACATATTATTGTGAGTGATATTGTCATCGAGAAGCAAAAGATAGGGGAGTCTTTGGTGGAGTACATATTGAGATGAAAAAATCTCTAGATGAAGTGTGAACCTCAGCTGCGAGAGCAACATGCAGTAGAGATTCCTTTAAAGAATATTCACAGACCTATTTCTTTTCTTTCAAAGGGGTTCACAATAAACACCTTTGAGAAATTCCTTAATATGACAAATAACTTGCAAGAAGAGGCTTCCAAAATGCCATTCATGGAGGATTTTTTTGGTGAAAGAAAAGTGTCAAAATATCAAAAAGCCTATAAGAAAAAGTCAGCAAACATGTTAGTGTGTATAAATGTAAACAACCAAAGAAAAGTCAAGCAACTGATCCACATCATCGACCGTTTCAGATACCTTCTTACCTTCCTAGATGTCCTTACTCGACATCTTTTAAAGAGAGGATGGAGAAGGTATATGCAATTAAAAAGGAGTCAGTAAAGAAACTCTTCAAAAATTTATTGAAGAAATAAGACATTATATTATCAAAGGTCAAAGAAACTGGAAGAGGAAAATAAGAGGGATGATAAAAAATTTTTCCTCAACCATCATGTGCTAGGCCACCAAATTGTAGATTTTTTTTTTTTTAAGACTGGCTTGAGTAGAATATGAAATAGGGTAACATCATCCTCCAAAAGGAGTATTTGGTAAATTCAGATGAGAGGCCCATTAAAACCATTTCAAGTAAGCATTCTAGCATTCCTTTATCAATTGAAGATGATGATTGGGATCCTACTTTATCTTGGGCATTTAAAATGCTGATTAATAAATCTTTCAATTTTCTCAAAAGTTGTCAATAATAGCCCATGGGTTGATCTTGGAGGTTGAGTTGGTGGCAATGCAGGAGAACATTGCGATGATTGCCTCTCTAGTAGTTATAGAACTACTATAAAAGAAGAAAAAGAGTGATATACTTATAAAAAGGAAATATATAGTTGAGAGATATATTCAGATGGCGGATGGTGGAGAAAAACCCTTGTCCCCTCTGAACTTATTTGACTTTTACTTTTCTCCATCGAAGGTGAAGTGTCAAAAATTAAATAAAAATCATGTGCAAATTCTTGTGATTAGTACTAAAAATAAAATAAAATTGGGAACTTCTAGGATTCAAAATCAAGATCTAATAGTCATCAATCAAATCACATCAATGATCAATCCTCTAAATTTGATCTCTAAAGAGGGCGATGAACCTGGCACGTTATCAAATTGTGACAACTTTAAAATTAACTTTCAAGGGATTCCATTAAGTCTCTCTATCAGAAATTGATATTGAATTTCCTGTGGACAACATAGACCCCTGAAAGTTTGATGGGGATGTTAAGCCCTACGAACTTAGTCCCAAACTAACCAAGAGGGGGGGTGAATTGGTATTTTAAAAAACTTATTTTTAAACAAAGAAATAAAATCACATAAACCAAATCACACCACAAAAATTGCGGAATTTAAAAAGTGCGGAAGCAAGAAAAGGAACACAGAAATTTATAGTGGTTCGGTCGACTCGACCTACGTCCACTCCTTGGAGGCACCCTCCAAGTATTGCACTACAAAAAAGTGACTCTCCTTTAGCCCCCACGGCTAGGCGGAGAAACCCTCACAAGAACCTCCTTTTTGCCACCCCGGCAAGGCAGAGAACCTATCTTCTTTTGCTTCCTCCTGAAGCTGGCAGAGAACCAGAACCAAAAGCAAAACTCCTTACCTCTACCGACCCTTCCACAGACGAGAAACTCTAGACGAAGACGACGCAGAGAGATCCTTGAAGCAACCCTTGTGAAACCCCTCACAAGCTCCCCCTCACAAGATTCTCTCTCTCTCCTCTCTCTCTCTTTCTCTCCTCAAGGTCTTCTCAGGTCAAGGCAGCAGCCAAAGGTTTTTAAAAACGTTGAACAAGAGCTCTTAAATAGAAGAGCTTCAAAAGAGCTCATTAATTGCAAGTTGCCGACAATATCGTCCAGGCCGATATGGACATCGGCCTGGCCGATCAGTACAAATCAATGAAGATCGGCCAGAGCATAGCCCTGGATGCAAAACTGGATGATTGAAAATTAGCTTGATCATCCAGGACGATCTCACGATCGTCCTTGTCGATCAGTTCAAATCAGAGGAAAATCGTCCTGACAATAGCCCTGGATATGGGCTGGCCGATATTGATCGTTCTGAAGTAACTTAAGGTTTTTGACTAGATCGGCCGGGCCGATCTTGCGATCGTCCAGGACGATCTGATCGTATCAATCATCCTTAATTACTCCCTTGATTTCCTGAACAATTATGGCATAATTTGTGAATATCGTCCAGGCCGATCCGAGGATCGTCCTGGCCGATAATTTAAAGATACAGTATACCATACTTGTCTATGGCGGTTACTTCTTTCTGTTTTGAGCTTATCGTCCTGGCCGATACACGTATCGTCCAGGACGATCTGTTAATATCGGCTTCCTTAATTAAGAATCCTTAATTAGACTTTCGGTTTTAAGCTGATCGTCCAGGCCGATCAAAGAAATCGTCCTGGCCGATGTGAGTAAAAACAGAAATTCTAAGTCTCTCAAGTGTGTGTGTGAAGGGTACAAAGCATCAGTCTCTTTGACTATTACAAGTGGACTCAAAAGGTAAAAAACAAAAGTACAGACTGACTCAACCCTAAACCTACGCATTCCTGAACTTGACTCCTTTTTGATTGTCCGATCTTTGATTCCTGAAAAGTTTAGAAGCAACAAGCTGTCCAAGAAAAGCAGTGTTTGTCAATCATCAAAACATAAGACTTAAAAAATAGATTTGCAACAATCTCCCCCTTTTTGATGATGGCAAAACACAAGTAGGACAAAAATAGATTCATTAGAAAAACAAAGTTACAACATTAACTTTTTCCTACCACACCCTATCCTACTCCCCCTTTTTGTCATCACAAAAAGAGAGTCCAGAAACAACAGAGAAAAAAAAACATCACGAAAGACTAACTACAAAAAGACAAGAAACAATAACTCAAAGCACAAACTAAAAGAACGAGGGATCCTGATCATCAGATGGAGGAGGTGGAGGTGGTTGCTGAAAGTAACTGGCAAGGGTGGTAAACTGAGCATTGAACCAGGCGATGTCCTGGTCATGCTGCTGCTGCTGGTGAGTAAGAAAACTGTCAAATCGAGCTAAATCCTCAGCGCGGTGATGCTCGTAGCGGGCAATGTCCTCAGAGTGTTGCTGCTCCTGGGCAGCAACATATGCGTCAAACCGGGTCTCCCAACGATCAAATCTCTCAATCAACTGATCAACCGGTGAGTGTTGGTGGAGAGGAACAGGGTCAGGAAAGGGAGCTGGAGCGGGAGCCTCCTCCTCTCGAGCCCCCTGAGGTTCCTCAGGGTGGAGACGAGTACTGTGAAGGGTGCTGAAGGAATTGTTTGAGTAGAAGGGAGTTGGGAGGTTTGGTGGAATAGGATATTGAAGTTGGTATTTAGTTTCAAGAACATAGGCTATGATGTGTCCTAAGGCTAGATTTGGCTTTCTTCTGTGGCCTGGATCGCGATTTGTTGTTAGGTGATCAATGTAACAAAAAAATAGGTCTGCAGTGTTGAATTCCCTATGAGCCATGATGTAGAAGGTAGTGAGGGAAAGTAGAGGGGTAATGTGGACTCGGTCGCCGGCTTTTGGAATGACGGAGGTGCGAAGGACATGTTGGATTGTCCTAGCATCTCTGACTAAAGAGCTAGTCTCTCCAACATGGTAACGGGCATTGGTCTGGCGAAGAAAGTGATTTGCCGTGGACCAGTCAAAATCAGGGTCAGGGGCAATTATGTGCAGCTTATCTCTGGTGGTGGATAGCTGTAAAAGATCAACACAGTCATGATATGTGATTTTGACAGGGCGTCGGTTCACATAGGAGGACAGGGCTGTGAAGGTAGAGTTGATGCGAAGGTTTGCAAAAAATTCTAGAAGGAACTCAGAATTGAAAGGGAAAACAAGAGACAGAATGAAGCAAAGGGAAGTGTGAGTGAAGAGATCCATTACCGGGTAAGAGATGTGGGTCGGATTGATAATTCTGGAAACAGTAATTCCACATTCTTTATAACGATGATATGCGGCTTCATCTTCCGCTTCCCGGAAACGAGGGTCAACCCTTGCCCTCGAGAAACTTCCAGAGGTCTGACGGACGCGCTTCCCACCAGCCATTTGAGAGAACTTAAGCAAAAACACAAAGGAGAAAGGATGAAGAGTGAAAAAACATGGCTGGATCGGCCTGAATTTAATGAAACGGCCATATCGTCATGGCCGATCGCGGAATCGTCCAGGCCGATATGTGTCAATAATTACGTACAGTCCGATTGGTCAAAAAGGCGGTCCAATCGTCCGGGCCGATCAGATATCGGCCAGGCCGATTAGACACAGGCTATCGGCCCGAGGAGTCAGTCCGAACGACCGTTGAAAAAGCAGATCGTCCGGGCCGATTAGGTGTATCGTCCAGGACGATGCACAATAATTGATCATACCGGCCGAAGTTAAAATGTTTTAAATGCTTGCCACGTGTATCGTCCAGGACGAACAGTGGATCGGCCCGGCCGATGGTCCAATAATGGATCATCGGGGGCCGAATTTAAAGATCAAAACGTACTGACACGTGGATCGTCCGGGACGGTCCAGTGTATTGGCCAGGACGATGCACATAGAATGCATCGGCCAGACAAATATACTATCGGTCAGGACTATCACCATGAGTTCGATCAAATCGGCCAGGCCGATAATGTATCGTCCAGGATGATGAATTGCAATAAGCACAGAAAAAGGTCAGCAGATGGATTTTGGAAAGAATTTGTCATATCGGCCAGGACGATATAAATATCGGCCAGGCCGATCTGACTTGAATTTGAAATCAAGAAAAGAATGGTGATGATCAAGACCCTCAAAAATAAAACAAAAGAAAAGACAGTCAAAGACACAAAAATAACACAATAAAAAAAAAAAACACCGAACAATTTTTTTTTTTTTTTTAATTTTCTATTTTTTTTTTGTTTTATGGAGGCATCATATGAGAATTCTTTTCATGAATTTAAACTTTTAAAGTTTTTAGGAGATCAAGAGGTTTAACAAAATCCAAACAGAAGAAGGTAGACAAACTGATTCCATTTACCCTAGATCGGACATCCTTCAGGGTACAAAATTCTCTTAAAAACAACAGAGTCCTAACTCGGAATAACAAAAAAGGATAAGAAGATCCAATCAAGACTTGTTAACAACTAAAATATCTCATAAATAATAAACCAAAATAATTTTTCTCAATCATGGAAATTGAAATCAAATCTTTGAACGTATCACATAATCAATGAGTTTTCTAAGTTTTAAGAGTTTTACCAAAGAGATGATAGCTTGCATTTAGTGGGCTAATTTTATACCTCTTGTCACTTTTATTGGCTCTTTGAGCATCTTTTGATTTTTGATACACTTTTGTGTATATAGTTTTTCTTTTCAATTTGGCTTCATTGGCCTCTTTCTTTTTTAACTTTTGCAAGCTAAAAATTCTTTAATAAACCCTTAAGAAAAAATACTTAGTTGTGAGTATATCCTTCAAATATTAGAGAATAGGAGCTCTCTCTCTAACATAGGGAAGAACAATCCACAACACAAAATCAAAATCACGTGATAACTGCAATGGTAAGATTTCAAAAGCTTGAATGATATCAAAGAATTTTGACTATTATGCATAAGATGATTTAATGTAGCAAGATTAGAAAGAGATCTTAAAAATCCATTGGTTAAACTGAGTTTAGACTTTTGTTTTATAGAAGAAAATCATGCCACTAAACAAAGTCAGAAGAAGGAAAAAATATCAACAGTTTACTCCCTTTAACCAATTTTAAAAAAGCTAAACCCTTTCTCCAAAAACTCTAATATTTAAAAGCTTGAGAAGTTTCATCATATGGAAACAAAAAAAAAAAAAAAGACCAAAGTGAAAAAGCAAAAGCCAAAAAAAAAAAAACTAATTAAAAACAACACAAAGTGAACACAAAAACTAAAAATAAAAGACATACAAAAACTAAAGATTTCAAGCAAGTGATAAAGCAACGGATTTAAGCAATTGAGCTGCAAGCCTCCTTATGTTCAGTTATCTTATGCTCCCACGAGATCTTTGGTGAGAGCACTCCTGCAAAACTCAACAACAGTCAGTTTTAGGAACCCAAACAGATTTGGGCTCCTTCTTAGGAAATGTAGAGTGCAATGCAGATGTGGTATGCTTTGAATCATGCATCTTAGGTCTCCACACCCAATGTGTACTGCGGTGAACTGTGCAAGTGTGTGAGATGTGTCCTAGCATGCCACAAGAAAAACATTGAACTCCAGGAAAAGGTTTTCTTAAATGGTTTGGGTAAAAATGCCTCTTCCTAGGTTCTGGCCTTTGATTAAAAGTTGGTGTCATCCTAGCTTTCTTACATG
This sequence comes from Dendrobium huoshanense, assembly GCA_016618105.1. NCBI lineage: Eukaryota > Viridiplantae > Streptophyta > Magnoliopsida > Asparagales > Orchidaceae > Dendrobium > Dendrobium huoshanense. The sequence continues at coordinate 71,438,738 of CM028347.1, read as the reverse complement.
TTTCCAAATCATTTTGAATTCTCAAGTTAGTTCTTTTTAATGCATCATTCTCAATCCTCAAATTTTTCTCAATCTCTTTAGATTTCTTAAGATCATCGTTAAGTGAGGTGTGTGAATCTTTTAATGCATTACATTTATCAACTAATTCCAAATGCTTCTTGTTTAATTCATCAAATTCATCAAGGAGAGCCATGTGATTTGAATCAATCGTTGCATGATCTTTGAGAAAAACTTCATGCTCTTTTTGTAGATTTGAATGTTCTAATTTTAGGCTAGCATGAGTTTTCTTAAGTTTTTTATATGATGTATGGATTTTTTCATAAATTTCAAACAATTCATCATAGGTTGGTTTACATACCGCTTCCTCATCACTTTGATTTTCTCCCATGAAACACAAGTTTGTAGTCTCTTCCTCTGGTTCAGTCTCAGAGGAATCAGTACCAGATTCTGCCCAGAAGCCTCTTTGGATTTTCTTATTCTCCTTCCTAGACTTAGCTTTCTCCTCACCTTTTTCCTTTTCTTTGCTTGAATGATCTTGAAGTGTAGGACAATCGGCTTTTACATGTCCAGGTTTCCTGCATTCAAAACAAACAACATCAGAAGATCCTTTAATATGTTTATGATCCTTACCTTTTCTCCAACTTTGATGATGCTTTTGTTTCTTCCTTAGAAAGCTTTTGAATTGCCTTGTGATGAAGGCAACTCCATCGCTTTCAGACCCGGAAGATTCAGAATCCGATTTGTGTGCCTTTAATGCAATTGTTTTCTCCTTTTTCTTCTCACCTGCATCAAGATTTCTTTGATTCACCCCTTGCTCGTAAGCAATGAGTGAGCCAAGCAAGTTATCAATAGAATAGGTGTTCAAATCTTTAGATTCAGTGATTGCATTAATTTTTGCATCATAAGACGAAGGCAAGCATCTCAAAATCTTGTTAACTTTTTCATAGTTCGAAAGTTCTTTTCCTAGTGCATGCAATGAAGTATCAATCTGAGTAAACCTAGTGTACATGTCAGAAATCGATTCATGAGGTTTCATATGAAAAAGTTCGTAGTCATGCAAGAGAATGTTCAAACGGGATTGTTTAACTTCATTAGTGCCTTCATAAGTAATGCACAATTTATCCCAAATTTCTTTACCTGTTTTGCAAGTAGAAACACGCATGTAATCCTCAGATTTTAAAGCACAGAAAAAACAATTCAAACATTTCGCATTTAATTGAGCTAAATCTCGTTCATCAAAAGTCCATTCGGTAAAAGCAACTTCAGTTTTAAAACCGTTAATTTCACGAGAAGGTGGAGAATAACCTTCTTGAATAAGCATCCACATGCGATAATCAGTAGATTGTAAAAAAGTTGACATGCGAGTTTTCCAAAAATCAAAAGGTAGGTTATCAAACAGAGGAGGTCGGGTAATAGAATACCCTTCCGTAGTGTTGCAATTCCCAAAGTTAGACATGGATCAAATTCAAAAAGTTTTCAAACTTTAATTTTCGAATCAAGCTCTGATACCACTTAAAAGTTTGATGGGGATGTTAAGCCCTATGAACTTAGTCCCAAACTAACCAAGAGGGGGGGGGGGGGGGGGTGAATTGGTATTTTAAAAAACTTCTTTTAAAATAAAGAAATAAAATCACATAAACCAAATCACACCACAAAAATTGCGGAATTTAAAAAGTGCGGAAGCAAGAAAAGGAACACAAAAATTTATAGTGGTTTGGTCGACTCGACCTATGTCCACTCCTTGGAGGCACCCTCCAAGTATTGCACTACAAAAAAAGTGACTCTCCTTTAGCCCCCACGGCTAGGCGGAGAAACCCTCACAAGAACCTCCTTTTTGCCACCCCGGCAAGGCAGAGAACCTATCTCCTTTTGCTTCCTCCTGAAGCTGGCAGAGAACCAGAACCAAAAGCAAAACTCCTTACCTCTACCAACCCTTCCACGGACAAGAAACTCTAGACGAAGACGACGCAGACAGATCCTTGAAGCAACCCTTGTGAAACCCCTCACAACTCCCCCTCACAAGATCCTCTCTCTCTCCTCTCTCTCTCTTTCTCTCCTCAAGGTCTTCTCAGGTCAAGGCAACAGCCAAAGGTTTTTAAAAACGTTGAACAAGAGCTCTTAAATAGAAGAGCTTCAAAAGAGCTCATTAATTGCAAGTTGCCGACAATATCGTCCAGGCCGATATGGACATCGGCCTGGCCGATCAGTACAAATCATCGGCCAGAGCATAGCCCTGGATGCAAAACTGGACGATTGAAAATTAGCTTGATCGTCCAGGACGATCTCACGATCGTCCTGGCCGATCAGTTCAAATCAGAGGAAAATCGTCCTGACAATAGCCCTGGATACGGGCTGGCCGATATTGATCGTCCTGAAGTAACTTAAGGTTTTTGACTAGATCGGCCGGGCCGATCTTGCGATCGTCCAGGATGATCTGATCGTATCAATCATCCTTAATTACTCCCTTGATTTCCTGAACAATTATGGCATAATTTGTGAATATTGTCCAGGCCGATCCGAGGATCGTCCTGGCCGATAATTTAAAGATATAGTATACCATACTTGTCTATGGCGGCTACTTCTTTCTGTTTTGAGCTTATCGTCCTGGCCGATACATGTATCGTCTAGGACGATCTGTTAATGTCGGCTGCCTTAATTAAGAATCCTTAATTAGACTTTCTGTTTTAAGCTGATCGTCCAGGCCGATCAAAGAAATCGTCCTGGCCGATATGAGTAAAAACAGAAATTCTAAGTCTCTTAAGTGTGTGTGTGAAGGGTTACAAAGCATCAGTCTCTTTGACTATTACAAGTGGACTCAAAAGGTAAAAAACAAAAGTACAGACTGACTCAACCCTAAACCTACGCATTCCTGAACTTGGCTCCTTTTTGATTGTCCGATCTTTGATTCCTGAAAAGTTTAGAAGCAACAAGCTGTCCAAGAAAAGCAATGTTTGTCAATCATCAAAACATAAGACTTAAAAAATAGATTTGCAACAACCCCACCATAGTTTGTCCTCTTGAGGATATCATGTAGGTACAATTTTGTGGAAGAAAAGCCTTACTTCCACAGCTTCCACCTAAAGATAAAGGCAAGTAGGTCGTATTTGATGATAAAATTCCATCATCAACTCAATCAAGAAATCCTCCCTTAGGTATAGCGGGTTCTTAGTCTGATGTCCCTAAGGTTTATTATAATGTATAAGCTTATCTTAGGTAATTGCTAGCTAAGTTGAGCATTTATGATGCCCTCATTTTGTTAAGAAAAATTAGAGAATCATTAATTAAGGAACTTATCTACCCAGAGATTTGTCTAGCTCAGTTAGCTACAACTTCCCAAAAGGAAGCTATGCACTTCAAAGAAGTCCCAAGAGTAATATTTTTTTATGAGAATTTACATTTGTGGACTACTGATTATAATCATCCACATTACATTTTTATAAACGTGGGAAGTTTTAGACTATCTAGAGTTTTCATTGATTCAGGTGCATCGGTTAATGTGAAGAACGTAAAGACTCTTACATATCTAAGTAGACACGCATAAGCTAAGCACTGAAAAAAAGAAATTGTGTCAATTTAATGAAAAAGGTGAGAAGGCTTTAGGTTCAATCACACTCTTATTAGAGTTATGATAGTTTAAAAAAAAGCAAAATTTTTTATAATTGATTTAGTGACATTCTTTAATGCACTTTTAGGCCCTGGATTCATGAATATTGGATGGTTCCATCTACCATGTATTAATGTGTCAAGTATAAATGAGATGGCATTGAGTATGTGATTCAATGATTTGCAAACATTATCTATTTATAAGATTGGGATCTATTAGGATGATTTGAATTATGTACCCAAAGGGTTCACTATTTATTTTAAAGGTAAATTATAATCATGGAGGATAAAGTACACTAAGAAATAACAAAAGGAAATGAAAAATCAAAAGAAGAAAAAATAAAAAGAGAAAAATAATGAAAATAAAAGAAATACACAATGAAGATGACATAGAGGGCATGGTATTTCAGCCTCTAAACACTTTTCCTCAAATAGGTGAGAAGATGGCCCAAAAAACACTTGGCTGAGGTTCTGCATCATTTGAAAGAAAAACACTCCCAATGTATATCAAAGTAGAGTCAAGCTTAGATGACAACTCAAAAGTACGGTATGCGAGAGTTCCTTTTAATTATAAAAAGATAAATCGTCCTCCAAAGTTTGACATCACTTTAGAATAGTTTAGTGACTTAGAGGATGATGTTCCAAAAACTCAAAGTGGCAAGCCCGAATTTGATGAATTAAACAAGAAGCATATTGAATTAACTGAATTGCATACATCCTTGACAACTGAGCATGTTGAACTAGAAGAAGCATTCAAAGAACTAGAAACACTGAAAATAAAACTAGACACAAACACAAATGAGCCTAAATTAAAGTTTGAGGTTGAAAGCTATAGAAGTACTAATTAACATTTTAAAAAAAGTATTTATACTTCTAAATAATGTACCACTACCTATGTTAGCATAAAAGCTTCAGTTTAGGACACAGTTTGCATTATCTCATGTATGAATCCATTCCCTAGGGTTAGGTGTTAATTATTTGGCATTGTATGACACAGCTTAAACCTGTACTATACACCATAGAACACATCTTATGTAGAGGAGGACTAAACCACTTGCATCACATCATAACATGCATTTTAATCATTCATTTAACCATAAGGTGGAACCAAAACTCACTTAGGTTCCCAAATCTAACCAATGATTGATCTTGTATGGATACTCTCACAAAAGACCTAGTTAGAGCACGGGGTACCTGGAAAATTAATGTTCAAGATATATGATGGTAAAAATGAAGCAATTTATCACACTAGAGGCTAAGGTAGGAGGCAAGATAACACTTTGGGATGACACCACTAGGAAATTGGTGAGCTCAATTTTGATTTTAAATTTAAATTTTTTCATTTAAAATGTTCATTTAGTAAATGAATTAAAACTTAATTTGCTTAGTATTAATCCACTAGAAATGTTACATATATATTATGTTTAGTTAGTACAACTAGATTAGGTGGGAAAGTTTTGGATATATAATTATTGATTATTACTCTATATTCACCTAGGTTAGATTTTAGGTCATAAAAGTGAGTCATTTGTAGAATTTAGAGTGTTCTCCACTTGGATATAAAGGAAGCTAGGTCCTATGATTTCTATAAACAATTGTGGTTATTGTGGAGAATTTGAAAATGAGAAATCTGAATATTTCTATAAAGAGTTTGGAATTGAATAAAATTTCTTTACCCCTAGAACCACTTAATAGAATGGGATAGCTGAAAGAAAGAATACACTATTAATGCGAGCTGCTAGGGTAATGTTAGTTGGATATTCTCTCCCTAGATATTTTTGGGTAGAAGAATTGAATACTAGTTATTATGTTTTAAATAGGGTAAATGTTATATAAAAATTAAATAAGACACCTTCTAAGTTTCTTAGGGGTAGGACAACCAACCTCACACATCTTTATATCTTTGAGTGTAAATGGTTCATCCTTACTAATAGAAAATCTCCTCTAGGAAAGTTTGATTCTAAATTTGATGAAAGAGTCATCTTATGCTATCCCTCTGCAGGTAAAGCCTATAGGACCTTTAATAAGTGGACCTTAGTTATAGAGGAGCCCACCCTTTTTTTTATTTTTTATGAATCCAATAAATCTTGTGATCCTAGGTTAGAGGAGGATTAAGAGGTTGAGGTTACCCAAGGAGTAGAGTCTATTGACTTAGGTGATAGAGAAGAATCGAAAAATCTATTACCTAAAGAATGGAGATTCTTTAACTGAAATGACCTCCCCAGACCTTAGGACCACCTTCAATAGACTCAAAATATCATTTCAAACCTAATGAGCCAAAACCTAGTCATTGGATCAACTTTATTGACCAAGTCAACCTAAGTTAACCTAATGGTCCCTTAATGGTTTAAATGGTCACTTTGACCTAAAAGTCCTTTCCAATTCTTCAATATCATTCCTAATAGACTCAATTAATCAAGCACAATTTATTTGTCCCAGACCCAAACCCTGGGTCAACCTGGTTGACCAAGTCAATTAGAGTAGACCCAATAAACATTTAAACCATTTTTCTTCTTTAAATCAAATTTCAAGTGTGTTCAAACCCCATCAAATCCTCAAATACTTTCCAATGCATGGTATAAGTGCTTCCAAACTCCCCATGGATCAAACTTTGATCAGTTTGACCAAGTTAACCTTTTGAGATTGGTCAAAATCCTATGTTCTTGGTCAAACCATAATTTACATTCAATCAAACTTTATGAAACCAATCATTCAATCTAATTTCAAGGCTTAGATGTTCTTTTATCCATCAAGATTTGAATTCAACTAGGTTTAACCAAGTCAACTTACTATGACTTGGTCCAACCTCACAAATTTACTCATGCAATTAACTCTTTCCTTCAAACCCCATTTGAACCACTTCAAGCCAGCTCATCATGACTTCCTTTATGCCACCTCATCCACATTGACCCATTGACTTGTAAAATAGTTAATAGATGGTCAAATTGCCTCCTAAGAGGGTCAAGTTGCTTTAAGCATCTAACCCTCCTTATTTAAAACCACTCTAGACCTTTAAGAAATCTCTAAAGGCTTCTAAGACCCCTCCTAAGCTTTGGTTAAGTCCTAATTTAGCCTAATCACTTCCACATGTGTACTAGGGGACAAAAGGACTTTCCACCTCACATGTCCTTTTTTTATTTGATCCCTCTGTTCCTAACCACCCAAGGGTAGTTGGCAACCTTCAGGAAATAGAGATAAAGCAATTAGAGTCATCCAAACACCTCAAGTCATTTGAATACCAGAGATTTGCTAATCATAAATGCAGGCAATCATTTGTAATGATTGCATCACCGCGCAATCACTTCCAAAGATTGCAATAGCGACGCATGCAATGTGGTTAAAGTTAACCACATTAACATGCACACCAGTTGTTGGATATCTATTATTTCGAAATTAGTGGCTTATATTGCACCGGATAAAGGAAATGATCGTGGGAACAAATTTATGATTAAACTAACTGTGGAATGGCTTGATCTGGACCATTGATCGCATGATCAATGGTATAAAAAATGTGCAGCGAGAGCACATTATGAACGAACCCTAGAATGGATTTTTTGTCTCGTTCTCTCGATTAGATGGACCATTTAACTTGAAATTTTAAACCTAGATAGCATTAATGAAAAAAATTCATGGGAAGAGATTCCTAGAGCTTAAAATGTTCTTAATGAAGATCTATTTAAAGCTAAGTGTTCAAATATAGGGTTAGGGTTTTACCTCAATCCAATAGTTAGATTTTGATGATTAATGATTCTTTGAGCTTATATATTATCCTTGTATAATACCTTAGCTAAGTCCACAATATGGAACACGCAGATTGAGGGATCTATGCTTTGGATGAATATGAGCTTGAGTTCATCGAGAAGCTGGTCACTAACCACTTCTCATGGCTGGATTGTACTGAAGATATATAAAGGGAGATGTAGGAAGCACAAATGAAATGTGAAATAGGTTTGGGGAAGTTTGAATGGTGAGAGAAGACTTGGGTTAGAATGAGGGTCCTTTAGCCTATTTTTCCCCTATACCAACTAGCCCCAAGTTACTGAATTGATTAAAATGATTTTAAATTAACTTTAATTTTCTTAAATAAGAAAACTTCATTAAATCATACAAATATTAATTTTAATCTAAAAATTTAATATAAAATTTCAAAATGATCTAATTTTATAAAACCTTTCATTTAAAATTAAAATTAGTTTAAATTACATTACATATTTCAAAATATTTAAAAAATTCACTATTTGATATTTTTTAAATATCTTTTAATTAAAATTAACCCAATTAGTTTCAAATATTCAAAACTAATTCATGATAGTTTAAATAATTTAGTTATTTTAATTATTTAAATATATAAATATTTAATTAATATTTAATTAAATATTAACTAAGATAAATTTAAAAAATTAGAATTTTTTATTTTAAAATATTTTTTTAATATTAAGATTTTTTTTCAAAAATTAGTTTTGAAATTTTTTTGAAACTATTTTAATTTTTCTAAAATTCAAATTAAAAGTAAGTTATTTTCTTATATAAAATTAATTTAAAAATTATATATGTTAAATCTTGAAAGCCTTGAGCAAGTCATGGAATTTTAAACATATATTAAGCATAATTTAATTGAATAAATGGGAAGATGATTAATAAAAAATCTTGTCTTGATTGTACATTAATCTATTCATCATTTAGTTTTATTATTTTTATTATTTGCATGTGTAGGATGCACATACATACCTAGATTTAGGATTTAATTGTAATATTTATGGGATGCAATTGTACCTAACCTATTGACATCTTACTGAGAAAAATTAAGGAAATGTCTTAGACAATTTTTTAAAAAATAGAATATAACTATATTGGACATTAAACTATAAACATTCAAACATAGTAACATCTCCAGCCTTACAAAAAATTATCACTGATTTTAAAAATACTAAGCCATTTGATTAATTAACTTAAGATTAAGTTATAAATTAAGCCTTAAAACTTCTAAAAATTATAATAAATTGAAGTTAGATATAAAAAATACAAATAATTGCTCTAACTGATTAGAATTCAACCATTAATCAATGAAAAATAATAACCCCTTGATTAGACTTTAATTTCAAGCTTAAAAATAAGTTCATAGGTCGTTTCTCAAATACTTGAAAACACTTCCATAGGTCATTTCTAACCTTTAGAGGTGTTTCAAAGATGTTTGGAGTTCATTTGGATTCAATCATTAAAACTCTTCTAATTAAATAATTTCATTAATTCTAATAAATACCCAAATTTTAAAAAATCATAACTATTTAAAAAAATTAAAATTTAGAAAAATTAAAAGAATTAAACTCCATTTGTGGTCTAATATATATTTAAAATTTCAAACCACCAAAAAATAATTCAAATTTAAAAAATTAACAATTTGGTCAACCATGGGTCAAAAATAGATCGAAACGTTAAAAGTCTATAACTAAATGTAAAAAAATCCAATTCCCACAAACTCAATGTCTAATTACTCATCATAATGTCTAGTATCTAGTAAAAATCTTAAAACTCTAGAATTCAATCTAATTTGATAAGTTAAAGTTTAACCCCTTTAATTAAATATATTAAATAATTCAAAATAATTCCAAAAAAACTTAATCTAATTTTTAAAAACCAGCAACCAATCAATTTTAATTAAAATTCATCAACCTTAAAATCTTAATCAATTGAATTCACTTAACTATGTTGGTTACTACTAGGTAACCCGATCCTATGAGGCTATTAACTTAGCCCCAAAAAGATGAAATAAACTTCATGGCCCTGGTGAGCAACAAAGGTGGTAACTATTTAACATTTAAAATACCCTTTAAAATTAATTTTAAATCATTAATACTTAAATTTTAACTAAACTTTTCCTTAATCCTTTCAATCATCCAAAACATTAGACAACTTTAACTAATTATCTTACATATGATATATCTAAAACAGACAGCTGACCTCACACACTTTAGATGATTTTCTATGATAACCAACTCTAGTCTTAGGATAAGTTGGTGTTTACTTTTCTACTCTTGTGTGCTAGGTTTTTTAAGCTTTCACTATATGCTAGTTGCCAGTATAAATTGATTGATTCATTACTTAATAACTAATATATATATATATATATATATATATATATATATATATATATATATATATATATATATATATATATATATATAATTACTTTGTATAAGCATGATCACCTACATAAGTGGAAAAAAATTAAGCTTTAAAACTGACAAGTTTTTTGCAAGTGCTTTAGAATGCTTTGTCCCCCTTTTAAAATCAAAAGAGCATGGTCAAGTGTAGCTATGAATTTGAGCATTTTTTAATTTTTGATAAATATAATTTCTTGGGATGTTAGTTTCTAATATAATTTTTTAGGATAACCCTGTAGGTGATTTGAATCTAGTTTTTTTTTTTAATTTATTTATTCAAATGTAAGTAAATTGTATTTAAGTCATAAAAGTGTTATAAAAGTGTTTTGGGGTGGAAAATTAAATATCCCATCTAGAATCCAAAGAGAAGAGTGACATCCATTAAGGGAGAGTCCCTCTCCATTTGGATATACAAATTAGGATACTTTGAGAATCCCATAGAAAATAAGAAACCCCTTTCAAGGGGGAGTCTCTTTTCATTTAGATATCTAGAACAAATGAATCCAAGGAGTCCATAGAAGGAATAAGAAGTGATGACTGAGAAGAATCCCAATCTAAAAGTCACTCGTGTCTTAGGACTAAAAATTTGGGCTTGTTGTTTGTGGTACCTTACCACTTTACTTTTTCTATAGACCCTAAGTTATAATATTAAGTGTGACTTGTCACATGAACTTTGAATTTAATTTAATTTGATATGATTTATTTATTTAATTTTATTGTGTAGTGTAAATAGTATTTCTCTAACTTTTTTTTTATTGCATGATGCTTTAATTTTAGCCAGGAATGAATGGAGGCTTTTGAAGGTATGAATAAACTTTTTCTACCTTAATTAAATTTAAAACTTTTAAGCTCATATAGAAACTCTGATGATTTTATGAAGTAAGCTTAAAACACCAAGGGTTTCATGCATTCATTTTAAACTTTCTCTTTCTTATTAGGCACCTCCTCGCCTGCTAGTTCTGACATGCCACCTGACCTATTAGAGTGCAGTCTTGTCAAGGAGATGTTGTGCATTCTCTAGGGTAAAATATATCTTTAAACCTTTTTAAAACTACTTTATTTTTTATTTAATAATTTTTTGAGTCAACTAACTTGCATTGCATTAAGTATAAACTTTAAAAGTGTCTAAAAATTATTGTATTTAATTTCAAGCATCAATTTACTCAACATAAGTCAAGGGGCCAATCAGGATCTATTCTAGATGTCCGAACCATTTTCTCAAGCTTAACTGAACAATATACCTACCACTCTTACATAAAATATTAAAAACATGATTTTGAAGTGCCTAAGTGGTTAGCTAGCTCTCCAATCTAGGTCGGGGTCAGTTCAGGGTTTGTACTGCATTAGTAAGGTCTAAGTTACTAATTTTTTATACCCAACTTAGATTTAAGTTCTAAGGTAGGTTTTGACTATAAGAAATTAACCTTATGGTAATTTAATCCTAATATTCTTATAAAATTAATAATTCATAATAAAAATTCTCATCAATCCAGAATTAAAGTCCAATACATGTAATAGGTTGAGGTGTTTTTTTAATTATTTCAAAATCTCAAACACCTCCTACCTTTCTTCCTCTGACCTCTAGAATTAAGTGTTCAATTTTGATCCAATCCTAATTGAAATTCAAGTCTTTCTCTTTTGATATCAATCTTTAAAAATTCAAAATAAAATTTCTATAATTATTTTAATCAAGAGTATTCATAGGTGACTTTGGTCTTCCTATGATATAATTAACTATGAGATCTTGCACTCGTAGGAGATTTAGAAACCCAGATCAATTTTTAAAATAAAATTTTCAAAACTCTAATTAATTCTCTTTGATAAAATCAAATTTAATGATCATTATCTTCATATTCAAATGATTGATAATAGGTGATATTCTCTTTTCCTGGAAAGATGTGTAATTTTATTATCATAATTTTGATTATGAAATTAATGATTTCTCATCAAAATTATTATAGTTAAATACTTGATCAAACATCATTTTGACCCTCCGTGGTCATATGTGGTTCTTCCTTAGTTCGACAATGATAATCAGACTGAACTTACAGTTTTCTAATCTGAACCCATTAGTGAATGATATTTTTGCCTCCCAAGGTCATATATACTTCATGATGATGTGTTCAATTTAAAACTAAAATTCCAAAAATTAAATTCTCACAAAGATAATTAACCTTTTTCAAAACTCCAATAATAACTTTTTCAATCAAACATCACATAGGTAATAGTATTAAAGGCCTAGTATAATTCTCCTAGATCAATCATTTGTTAAGGGTAGTGTAAATACCACCCTATGTATTATGAAAGTAGAGATTCTTTATGCTTTGTTAAAATATATGTGGATTGTATATTGTTTGGATCAACAAATAAATGTGTTTGTAATTATTTTTAGAAATTATGAGTAAAAAATTTGAGATGAGTATAATGGGAGAGCTGATATATTTTCTTGGATTTAGTGTTATGCAATGGAATGATGGCACCTTTCTTAATCAAAGAAAATATATCAAAGAAATTCTAAAGAAATATTATATAGAAGGTGCTAAAGTAATTAATATACTCATGAGTTATATCATTCAACTTAACTAGGATGTAAAAGGAAAATTAGTATATCAAAAAAAGTATAGGGGGATAATAGGATCACTTCTATATTTGTCTGCTAATAGATTAGATGGAATTTTTAGTTTTTGTCTATGTGCTAGATTATAAGTAGATCCAAAAGAATCCTATATGATAATAGTTAAAAGAAGTCTTAGATATCTTCTGGGCACCAAAAACTTACGTATGTGGTACCTTAGGAATAGTTCTTCATTTAAAATTATTGGATATTAAGAATTAGACTTTACAAGGTATAGAATAGTTAAAACAAGTACTTCTAGCATTTGTCAATTCATAGGAAAACCATTAAATTCATGGTCTAGTGGAAAGTAAAATGCAATAGCCTTATCCACCATTGAGGCAGAATACATAGCTATAGAAAGTTGACCTCTCACTCTTGGTCATGTTAATGGCTAGTCCTGGTGGCAATTTCGAGTTCGATTCTATCTTCCACTGTTCCTTCTCATGGTTTCTACTATTGTTTATCAATCCTTTTGTTTGAGTTAAAATTTTGGCTCTCATTTTATTCGCTTTTGTGTCCAGTTGGCCCTAGGTCGTTCTCTTCTCCTTATGGAGGCAGGGTCATCCACCGCGATACCTGATGCTTGGGGTGTTCCCCATTATGAACCAACTATTTCTTCAAAAGTTTTTCTGAGTATACATGGTTCTAGTTCTATATCTCGCTCTTCTTGTGATGTTTGATCAGGATCTTCCTCTTCGAAGGAACCAACCTTTCTTTCACTAAATTGATGGTTAAAGGCCTTTTAATGACTGATGATGATATTCTCAAACTTGTTAGCCCATACCAGTTTACTCTTGTTATTAAGTTTTCAGTTCGTTAGTCAAATCTTGATGTGATTCAAAATTTTTTTGGAAAGTTGAAATTATGTGGCAATTTCTTTATTGGTTTGCTTGATGTAAGACATGTTTCTATTCAGTTATCCAATGACCTTGATTATAGTAGGTTTTTTTTCTAGCAGAACTTACTATATTCTCAACTGTCAAATGAGATTACTTAAATGGACACATTTTTTAATGTCAAAGAAGAATCGCCCATCATTCTTATTTGGATTTCTTTTCCTAATTTATGTTTGCATTTCCTTAACTTTCATGTTCTTCATGCTTTGGGGTCCATTTTTGGTAGAACGTTTCAACTGGCCAAGCTACTTCCTCTCGTTCGAGGCTTTCGGTGGCTAGGATTCTAATGGAATTAGATATCACTAAGAAGCATCATAAAGACATTTGGTGTGGTTCTAAAAATTTTGGGTATTTACAGAAAGTTGAATTTGAAAATGTTTTGGATTTCTGTTTGCATTATAAAATTCATGGTCATTCGATTAATGATTGTTTTTATTGCTCATCCTGAACTTAGAAAGAACAATATGGCCACTAAAGCTATGTTTGAACCAAATAATGGTGAACATTTTATGCATGGAGGTCATAACCTTCTTAAGGAAAAGGCACAAAACCTTCATTTAGAGGAACCAAAAGATTTTGGAGATGACATAAACACTGATCCTTTAAATATATCCATAAGGAGTGAAGGTTTATTAGATAAGGCTAGTAAAGATGGTCAATATAATATTAATATTAATAATGTTGATATTGTGGAGGAACATGTTCTTGCGGATGTTGGTGAGAATAGTGTAGGGGACAAATTTAGGGATGGCCAACATACTACAGATTCATTGGTTAGCCAAGGAATGGAGGAGAACAATAGGGATTCTCTTTGGCAAGAAAATGACCATAATGAATGTGTTGTTAATCATGTTACTGAGGATAAATGTGAAAGTGGATCTGAGTATAGTCTTAAAAACATTCAGATGAATGACAAGGACAAGATTGATGACATGGAGGAAGGGGAAATTGGGTCTCTTTATACTTTCCCTCCTAAGGATGGTCTTATGGATTCCACTATTAATTATATGTCAGCTCCTAATGAAAAGACTAATATTATTGAGGAAGGTTATACTTCTTATTCTAAAAATAAGAGCAAGAATAAAAAGATCATGCCGAGCATTACCCCAATGATCACTAGAGCTTCTAACCAATCTATTAATGGTTGAAGCTCTTGTGTGGAATATTAGTTATGTGGGTGATTCTCTATCTAAAGATAGAGTTAAGAATATTTGTAGGATTTATGATATTCACCTTCTTGTTTTAATTGATCCTTTAGTTTATGCTACTAAACTGGATTTTATTCGCATAAAATTGGGTTTTGATTTGGCTTTGGCAACTGTACTAAAAAAATTTGGATTTTCTGGTAACACTTTATTACTTTAGATATTATTATGGATTTACCTCAATTGATTCATACTAATATTACTTTTAATTAAGTTTCTTGTTATGCTTCTTTTGTTTATGCCTCCTGTTCTAGATTAGGGAGAAAAATTCTTTCGGATCAACTTACTGATTTTTCCTCTTCTATTAATGGCCCATGGTTAGTTGGAGGAGTTTTAACTTTATTACTAATGCTGCTAAAAGTGTTGGAGGTAAGAGTCATAATTATCATGCTATTGAAGATTTTAACGATATGAATATGAGTAGTAACTTGCATGACATTGGTTTTTCTTGCAATGGTTATACTTGGAATAAGGGTACTATATGGCAAAGATTAGATCGTATCCTTCTTAATAATTACTAGATTTCTACTTTTCAAACTACTTACATTGAGAACATTTAACCAGAACTTTATCTGATCATTTCCTTTATTGTTAAGCATTAATAGGACTAGTAGTAATACTTTTCAACCCTTTAGATTTCAAAATATGTGGCTTCTTGAAGATAATTTTTTGCATACTGTGCAAAGAAATTTGGATGCCTCTCTTTTCTTGTCTGATAATATTTATGGTATGACTAGGTTTTGGTTTAAACTTAAAAGGATTAAGTAAAAACTTTCTTAGTGGAATAAATGCACTTTTTAAGTATATTTTTTTTGGTATTATGCTTGCTGAAAAAGATGTGGATAAGGCTAATATGGATTACATGCAGAATTCTTCTTTCGATAATTTGTCCATTCTTAATGACGCTAAGACTACTTTGTCCAAACTTCAAGAAAAATAAGAAGCTTATTGGAGGAAAAAGGCTTTCTCTAAATTTATTATGGAGGGTGATCACAATACTACCTATTTTCATAACATTACTAATCATAATAAATGTAGTAGGCATATTCATAAGATCACTTCCCCTGAAGGTAATGTTATTGAGAATCATGATTTGATTTCTGCCTCAGGTGCTGAGTATTTTGAAAAAGCTTTAACACTGATTTTTGCCTAGATTTTAATACTAAATTTTCTTTTATTCATTCTGTTATTACTGAGGAGGATAATTTGATGTTGACTAACATTCCTTCTTAAAAGGAAATTTGACAGACATTGAAAGACATGAATTCTAATTCTGTTGATGGTCTTGATGTTTACACTAATAAGTTTTTTTCAAAATACTTGGGAAATCATTAAAGGGGACCCTATCAATGTTGTGATGGATTTTTTTAGGGGTAATCCTATTCCAAAATACTTCTATAGCTTTAACTACTAAATCTAATACCTTTAATTTTTGGAATGATTTCTACCCCATTAGTTTATGTACAATTTTTAATAAACCTATTGCTAAAATTATTATGGGGAGGCTTGCTTTAATTCTTCCTAATATCACTTCCTTGGAACAAACTAGTTTTGTGAAAGGTAGATCTATATTTGATAATGTTTTACTCGCACAAGAATTAGTTTATGATTTGCATGCTAAGGTTGCTAGTGGAAATATAATTTTCAAAGTTGATATTACTAAAGATTATGATAAAATAAATTGGGAATTTCTTTGTACCATTTAAAAGCTTTTTGGTTTTAATTTGCAATTAATTAATCTTATTAAAACTAGCATTGAGTTTTTTTATTTCTCTGTTATTATTAATGGTAAGTCACATGGTTTTTTCAAATCTTCACATGGTTTAAGATAAGGGGATAATCTATCTCCTATTCTCTTTATCATTGTTATGGAATTATTATCTCGTGGTATTAATAATGTTTTTAGAAGTCACCCTACTCTACAATTTAGAACGGGTGGTGATTTTCCCCTTACCCATTTAAGCTTTACAGATGACTTATTTATTTTATTCAATGTTTTATTAAAATTATGTATATTATTTTCAAATTTCTTAGCTCAGCATGCTAGTGGTTTAATTTTTAAATTCTCTAAGAGTTTTTTTATTCATTCTAAGTATACTTCTCCTACCTGAATTAGTAGTATTAAAATAAAATTTGGTTTGAAAAAGAGGCTTCTTCTATTTAAGTATTTGGGTACTCCTCTTTACAAGTGTAAGAAATAATCTCATTTATTTGATGATAATTTCACTACCATCTATAAGAAAATTTCTTCTTGGGCTTTCAATTTTCTCTCTTATAGAGGTAGGCTTGTTCTTATTAAACATGTTCTATATTCTATTTTGCTACATGCTGTGTGTCCGACCTTAAATTTTTGCAGTATAATGGAGACTTTATTTAATAAATTTCTTTGGGGTTCCAAGGATGGTAATCGTTCTATTATTTGGGGCTCTTGGAGTAATTGCTCGGGGGCTATGGATAAGGGTAGATTAGGTTTCAAAACCTTTAATGATATGATGAAGACCTATAATCATAAACTGTGGTTTGTTTTTACAGATAAAAAAAGTTTATGGGCCAAGTTCATGGTTTCTAAGTATTATATTAGGAATCATCCTTTGAATTATTATTTTTTTAAATATCGCGACTCTTTTAACTGGAAAAGATTATTTAATATTAAGAGGGAAGCTAAAGAGTTTCTTCAATGGGTTATGGGAGCTGGTAATATTTTTTTAGCAAGATAAATGGTTGGGTAACTTTTCAATTCAT
Organism: Dendrobium huoshanense; assembly: GCA_016618105.1. NCBI lineage: Eukaryota > Viridiplantae > Streptophyta > Magnoliopsida > Asparagales > Orchidaceae > Dendrobium > Dendrobium huoshanense. The sequence goes on along the minus strand of CM028347.1, from coordinate 71,421,514 downwards.
AATCTTTTATTCATTCACTCTACCTCTGCTTGCAAATTAAGAATTTTATTATTAATGAGAGATGGAATATTGATTTACTTAGCAATTTTGTGCCTGACTTTATTATTAAGTTAATACTCAATATTTCTATTCATTTGGAGAATGAAGATTGCATTATGTTCAATCAAACTAATGATAGTTTTTTTGATACTAAACTAGTTTGGAGTTTTATTAGGCAAAGTCTTCCAAAAAATTCTCTTTATTTTGCTTTCTGGCATGCTAGCATACCTCCCTCTTATTCTTTTCTTCTTTGGAGGATTGTGCAAATTTATTTGCCTTAGGATTTTTTTTATTAAGGAAAGGTTTTTATATTGTCTCTAAATATCAATGTTGCTATCTTATTGAGAATATGAATCATGTGTTTGTTTAGGGCCCTATTGCTATGAAAGTTTGAGTTTATTTTTACAATATGTTTAATGTGGTTTATACTACTCAGTATAATTCTATTGGTAATCTTCTTAAAGAGTGGTTTATTCCTTCTAAAGGTCATATTAGGAATTTTCTCCCTGTTATTATTTATTAGTTTTTGTGGAGTAGTAGGAATGCCTTCAAACATGAGAAAATATTAAAATGGATGCTTTAAGCGTCATTTCTAAACTTAAGAATAAAATTTACTTGCTTTTGTTTGAATAGTTGCTATTTGAATGATTTATATTTGTGCAACTTATGTAGTTTTGATGATTCCAAACATTATTATTCAGATGTATAGTTATCTCCTAACAATTTTAGAAGATTTGCATTTGCTCTTGTGTGTACTAACATTTCAGGAAAATCAGATTCCAGACTACGAAAACTTCAAATCAAATTCAACATGAGATATTTTGTTTATTTGAAGTTTGCCTTTTCTTTGAATTAATTTTGAAAGGGAGTGATTGTAATTGAGTGAATAAAATCTCACACACACAAATAAGGAGATCTTGAAATTCTATACTGATCGTACAGGACGATATTTATCGTACTGGACGATCTGTCAGTTATCTCCTATAGAGCACTTGGAACGAATAGGAACTTGCTTAAAAATTTTTTTCTAAGTCCTATTCGTCCAGGACGAATTTTATTATCGTCCCGGACGATGGGTTCTCTGTAAAATTTTTGTCCAGATGAAATTTATCATCGTACGAGGCGACCAGTCCTCTGGAAAATTTTCGTCCAGACGAAAATAAATATCGTACCGGACGATCAGCTCTCTGGAAAATTTTCGTCCAGACGAAAACAAATTATCGTCCGCGGCGATGGGTGCTCTGGAAAATTTTCGTCCAGACGAAATAAATAATCGTCCAGGACGATCGGCTCTCTGGAAAATTTTCATCCAGACGAACATATTTTCGTCCAAACGATGAACCGACTTAGAACAGTTTTCAGCAGTTTCTAGAACCGACCTTGTAATAACCGTTCGTACTGGACGAACCTAGTTCGTACAGGACGATCAGCTGTACGAAGTCATTTCGTACACATATACAAATTGGGTCGTTTCAGATCGTTTAAGTAAAATCGTCCAGGACGATCCAGGATCGTACAGGACGATCCACTGCGTACAGAATTGGAAATTTGCAGTTTTTGGGCGGTTTTTCTTATCTTTTCTATAAAAGGTCCAAATTAGACTGCCACCCAATCTTTTTGTCATTTGATCTTCGTGCCTCTTGAGAGAATAGCCAAGGAGAGAGTGGAAGAGAGCATTCAAAGAAGGATTCCTACCACTGGAGCGAGAAGGCTTCACTTGGATTACTAAGGTAAGAGTCTCTACTTGTGAAATTGGATTTCTTCACTCTTTTCCTTCTTCCTTCTAGATTCTTGTGAGAAGATCAGTCAAGGAGATCCGGTTCTCTGCCGACACTTGGAAAGTGTGAATAGACAAAGGGTTCTCTGCCCACACTAGGAGAGTGTAAAAGGACGAAGGTTCTCTGCCTACACTTGGAGAGTGTGAACAGCCGTAGGGTTCTCTGCCCACACTAGGAGAGTGTAAAAGGACGACGGTTCTCTGCCAGCACTGTGGATTGTGTAAAAGGACGACGGTTCTCTGCCGCACCGGGTAGTGGTGAAAAGAGTGTTTTGTACAGGCTTCTCCGCCTTGCTGTGGGTGCTAAAGGAGAGTCACTTTGTGGTATTAGTGCAATACTCAGAGGGCGCCTGTAATATCTCGTTCCCTTACTTTTCCTCTCTGATTTGGATTTTCCTCCCAGAATCGGCCAGGACGATGTTGAGATCGTCCAGGCCGATCAGTGCATGGAAAACAGCTGATTTCTGGTGTGTTTTCTGGAAGGATTTCTGCACAGATCGTCCAGGCCGATCGTGAGATCGTCCAGGACGATAGGTACTGTAGAAATGATCGGCCAGACAATAGCCCTGAATGAGGTCCAGGACGATCTGGATTTGGTCTGATCGTCCCGGGACGATGTGAATATCGGCCTGGCCGATCAGTTCACTGATATAAGGAAATCAGCTCGTTTTGAGGAGAGAGAAAAGATTTTTATAAAATCAGAAATATCTGAGGAGAGAGAAAGAGAAAAGGAAAAAGAGAAAAGCTGGTTTTCGGAGACCGCGGAGCGCTTTTTGTCCGACGCTGCTGTTGGAGAAAGTGAAGATCTCGTGGTAAGGACTCCGAACCCTGTTTCTGTTTTCAAAGATATTGTGTTTTGACCGAGTTGGGATTTGTTTTGTGTTTTCGTAGTCGACTTTTTGACATAATTTCGATTTGACACAACTTCCACCGCACAACTTCTGATATGTTATAGATATGATTATTGTACACGATTTGACTGTATTCTACGAAGATTTTACCGGTCGGAATTGATTCTACGTGATTTTAATCGAATAGAAAATAATCGGGACTTGATTTGATTTGGATTCTATAGATCGATAGTCTTGTATTGACGTTATAGATATTCTACTGTAATTTGGAAGAATTTGGATATTGTGTCTTTTTGCAGGATTTTTGTGTAAATTTGACCGACTGCCGTTACGCTGCCCGATTTTCGTATGATTCCTGAATTGTATGAAATTGATAGATTGAACTGATATGCATTGATTATTGATATGATTGCTTTACTATTGACTATTGAATTGTTTATTGATTGAATTGACTATTGATACTGATCGCAAGTGGAACCTGGTTGAACATTGGTTGGATATTGATTGATACCTGTACAGGATGGTGGGCCGACGGGCTTTCCTTTAAACATTGATTATTGATTATTGAAAGGAGACATAAGGAGTTTATTGATATGCCGACGGGCGAAAAGAGTGACGACTCTTATTGATTGAACCAATGTATTATCTACAACAGCAATATGGATTCTACAACAGCAACATGACCAGAAGATTGTACTTGTTCAGTATATAGTATTGAATTGCATGTTTACTGTATTGTTTTATAGATTCATTGTTTTATAGATTCCTGCTTTATCGACTTTGATTGGACTTACTAGATCGTACGATTTCATTGATCCCACTGATTGATTTCTGTGCATCGACATTGAGTATTGATATAGAAATGGATGACTATAGATACTGCATTGATAGCATGGACATCGTACTACTGCCTATAGAATTATTGATTTCTGCCTATAGATTCATTGTATTTCTGCCGTATCGCTTTTCTCTACTGATTCTATTGATTTGATCGTACCGATTTGATTGACGACGTTGATTGATTTAGTTGATTTATCGAATTGCCTGCCGCTGCATTGACTGGTTTTATTGACTATGAATTTCCGCTGCATTGACTCATTGACCATTGATTGATTTGGATTGATAGATTGACATGCATATTGATAGCATTGCCGTGCTTTGATTTCAGTTATAGGTATTAGGTGACCTGCTGGGCTTTGTAAGCTCATTATATGTGGTTGATATTTTCAGGTCAGGGCTCGGGAGCAGGAGATAGGAATTGATCCAGATTGACAGGTTTTAGTTCTTTTGATAGATTGATGATTCTTTTTGTACTCAGGACAGGATAGTTTCCTTTCTTGCATTGATAGTGTAGTTCCTGAGTATTGTACATGTTGTTTTGAGGTATGAATCGACTTGTGTATGGATGTTTTAAATTTTATGGATGTTTGATAGATTGCTTAATGACGGTTTTAGATAACTCTGGTAAATTGTTTGGCAATTGATCGACATTCTTTCCAAGTTAGATCTCGGGGCGTTACAGCGCCTCTGAGGAGTGGATGTAAGTCTGGTTATAAACCGAACCACTATAAATCTGGTGTCATTTACTTTATTGCTTTTACGTTTCCGCACTTTAAATTTCAGTTTTAACAACTCTGTGGTTGAAAAACATTTTTCTACAAACTTTAAAAGAAAATTTTATTTCGGTTCAACTTTATTATTAAGAGGGTTTAAAATTTTTAAAACTACCAATTCACCCCCCTCTTGGTAGCCTTGGGACATTTACTTAGGCTTAACAACCTAATTACTGGACTCAACAAGTGGTATCAGAGCATTGTTTCAAAATCATAAGTTTGAACTACTTTTTGATTAACGTAGATGGCTACATTTGGAAACCGAAACACACCTGAGGGTTACTCTATCACTAGTCCTCCACTGTTTGACAATATTCCTTTTGATTTTTGGAAAACACGCATGTCTACTTTCTTACAGTCACTTGATTATCGCATGTGGATGCTAGTCCAGGAAGGTTACACAAAACCAACTAGATTAGTTGATGGAATTAGGGTAGAAACACCTTATGCAGATTGGACTATAGAAGAACGTGACTTAGCACAATTAAATGCGAAATGTTTAAATAGTTTCTTTTGTGCTTTAAAATCTGAAGACTACATGCGAGTTTCCACTTGTAAAAGCGGAAAAGACATATGGGATAGACTTTGTATTACTTATGAAGGGACAAATGAGGTTAAGCAATCAAGACTCAATATCTTGTTACATGACTACGAATTATTTCGCATGAAACCTAATGAATCTATATCTGACATGTACACAAGATTCACTCAAATTGTCACCTCTTTGCATGCACTTGGTAGGGAATTAACAAATGCTGAAATGGTTAATAAGATTCTTCGTTGTTTACCTACTGCATATGATGCTAAAATTACTGCAATTATAGAGTCTAAAGATCTGAACATTTATTCAATTGACAATCTTCTTGGTTCACTCATTGCTTACGAGCAAGGAGTAAGTCAAAGAAAGATTGATGCAGGTGAACCAAGAAAGGACAAGAATATTGCACTAAATGTGGAAGAGTCAGAAAGTGAACACTCACAACCTGAGGATGAAGATGATATTGCACTGGTGACTAGACAATTCAGAAGCTTTTTAAAGAGGAAGCAGAAGAGACGCCAGCAATGGAATAGAGGTAAGTATAACAGAAATGGCAAGGTTTCTAATGAAGTGATTTGTTATGAATGCAGGAAACCAGGTCATATAAAGACTGATTGTCCAAAACTCAAAGCCACTCCTAGCAAGGAGAATGTAGAGGAGAAACCAATGGTAAAGAAGGGCAAGAAGAAGTTTCAAAAGGCTTTTTGGGCGGACTCAGCTTCAGACTCATCTGAGACTGAAAAAGAAGAAGAAGTCACCAACCTTTGCTTGATGGCAGATAAATCTGAACAATCAGATCAAGAAGAGGTATGTGATTTAACTTATAATGAATTGTTTGAAGTTTTTGAACACATGCATGATGCATATAGGAAAATGAAAAAGATGCATGCTAGTTTAGTTATAGAATTGGAATAGCTTAATAAGGAACACGAAATCCTTAGGAAAGATCATGCTTTAATTGATAGCAACCACATGAAACTACTTGATGAATATGATGACTTGAATAAAAATTTTGAGAATTTAAAATCATCCTATGCTGAACTAGAAAAAGAATATAAGAAATTTAAGGATGAATCTGAGAGCAAGACATATAGAATCAATTATACAAATCGAATCTTGGAGGATATGAATTCATTTTACAAACTTACTATAAGAGCTCTCGAGGATAATAGGAACCCCCCTAAACTTGAAGATTTTACAAATCCTAAATATTATCCTAAATTCATGAAATCCCTTAGAAGACAATCATATGAAAGAAAACATAGGAATATTTTTCCTAATGTTAAATGTAACAATTATGGATTTTTGGGACATATATCTCACACCTGCACTTTAAAGATGAAACCTAATTTGGTGTGGAGAACTAAGATGCATAAACCTAGACATATCACACATGCATCTGATTATAAATTTCATAAAGGTGAACCCAAACTAGTTTGGGTTCCCAGGTCTAACATTTGAGAATTTTGCAGGAGTACTCTCACACAAGACCTCGTGAGAGTATATGGTACCTGGACAGCGGATGTTCTAAGCACATGACTGGAGATACTGCTCAATTCATAACGCTGGAAGCCAGGAGTGGAGGCAAGGTTACACTTGGAGATAATACCACAAAGAAAGTGGTTGGATCAGGTATGATTGGAAATTTGAAAAACTTTTTCATAGACAATGTTTTATTAGTTGAAGGCTTAAAACATAATTTGCTTAGCATAAGTCAGCTATGTGATAAGGGCTATAATGTAAAATTTTTACCTACTAGCTGCATAATTAGCCTAAATGGGAAAATTGTTTTAAATGGAAAAAGGGTGAACAATGTCTACATGCTAGATTTAAATTGTATTCAATCTCCTACTGCTTTTTGTTTGAAAACTGTGTCTGATGAATCATGGCTTTGGCATAGGAGACTTTGTCATTCTAGTATGAAAAATCTTAGAAAAATTACCCAAAAGAATTTGGTGAGAGGAATACATAAACTAGACTTTACTAAGGACCATCTGTGTGATGCATGTCAACTAGGAAAACAAGTGAAGTCCTCTTTTAAGTCCATTAAAGATCTTAGGACCAGTAAACCATTAGAAATTCTTCACATGGATCTTTTTGGACCTGTAAGTACGATAAGTCTAGGAGGAAAGGTATATGGATTTGTTATAGTAGATGATTTTTCAAGATTCACCTGGGTTAAATTTCTTTTTCATAAGAGTGAATCATTTGAGGAATTCAGAAATTTTTCAACTTGGATACAAAGAAAACTAGGATGTGAAATAATTTCTATACAAAGTGATCATGGAGGAGAATTTGAAAATGATAGATTTGAAGATTTCTGTAAGGAAAAGGGGATTTATCACAATTTTTCTGCACCTAGAACTCCTCAACAAAATGGAGTAGTTGAAAGAAAGAACAGAACATTAATAGAAGCCGCCCGAGCAATGTTAGCAGAATACTCACTTCCTAGATATTTTTGGGCTGAGGCGGTTAGCACTGCATGCTATGTTCTGAATAGGGTAAATGTGAGATCAAATTTGAATAAAACACCCTATGAGTTGCTAAAAGGTAGAACACCAAATTTGTCTCATTTGCATGTATTTGGTTGCAAGGTGTTCATACATAATAATGGAAAATCTGCCTTAGGAAAATTTGATCCAAAATCAGATGAAGGAATTTTTGTTGAATATTCAAGTGTTGGAAAATCTTATAGAGTATTCAACAAAAGAACTTTAGTCATTGAAGAAACCACACATGTTGTTTTTGATGAAAATGGAAACATGGAAGAGCCAAAAGTTGTTGATGAAGAAATTGAAGAAAACTCCCAAAAGATTGATAGATTAAATTTGGAAGAAAATGTGGAAGAAAATTTAGAAAGAGAAGACCCTTTGCCTAGAGATTTGAGATTTTCTAAAAACCATCCAAAGGAATTGATTATAGGTGAACCAAGTGAGGGTGTTAGAACTAGGCGTGGATTAAACAAGGAAGTCAATCATTCAGCCTTTATTTCAACTATTGAACCCACTAACATTGATCAAGCACTTTCAGATGAATTTTGGATATTGGCCATGCAAGAAGAGTTAAATCAATTTGTAAGAAATAAAGTTTGGGAACTAACTACAAGGCCAAAAGATCAAAGTGTTGTTGGAACCAAGTGGGTGTTCAAAAATAAAATGAATGACTCAGGAGTAGTCATTAGAAATAAGGCTAAATTAGTAGCTAAGGGGTATAATCAAATTGAAGGAATTGATTTTGAGGAAACTTTTGCCCCTGTAGCTAGACTTGAAGCAATTAGGGTTTTACTAGCCTTTGCCTGTTTTAAAGGTTTTAAATTATTTCAAATGGATGTCAAAAGTGCCTTTTTAAATGGGGTAATTGAGGAAGATGTTTTTGTAGAACAACCTCCAGGTTTTGAAAATTCTAAATTTCCAAATCATGTTTTCAAATTAAAAAAGGCATTATATGGATTGAAACAAGCACCTAGGGCTTGGTATGAGAGGTTAAGCACCTTCCTACTTGAAAGATCTTTTGAAAAAGGAAGTGTGGATACAACTCTCTTTTTAAGGAAAATTGGAAAGGATATACTTATTGTTCAAATTTATGTGGATGACATCATCTTTGGATCTTCAAATAAACATCTTTGTGATGATTTTTCTAAAACAATGAGTAGTGAATTTGAAATGAGTCTAATGGGAGATTTAAATTACTTTCTAGGATTTAGCATTAAGCAACTTGAGGAAGGTACTTTTCTTAGTCAAACCAAATATATTAAGGACATCCTCAAAAAATATGAAATGGACAATGCTAAACCTGTTAGTACACCAATGAGTTCTTCAGTTCAGTTGGATAAAGACCTTAAGGGAAAATCTGTTGATCAAAAGAAATTTAGAGGGATAATTGGATCTTTACTTTACTTGATTGCTAGCCGACCAGATATTATGTTTAGTGTTTGCTTATGTGCTAGATTTCAATCAGATCCAAAAGAATCACATTTGACAGCAGTAAAAAGGATTTTAAGATATCTACTAGGAACTCAAAACTTAGGAATTTGGTATCCTAAGTTTAGCTCTTCATTTGAAATTATTGGTTACTCAGATTCTGACTTTGCAGGCTGTAGAGTGGATAGGAAAAGCACTTCTGGAACATGTCAATTCATTGGAAATTTACTAGTTTCATGGTCTAGTAGAAAACAAAATTCAGTGGCACTATTTACTGCAGAAGCAGAATACATTGCATTAGGAAGTTGTGTGGCACAAGTACTTTGTTTAAAACAACAGTTGATTGACTTAGGATTAACTATAGGCACTATTCCAATTTATTGTGACAATACTAGTGCTATTTGCATTTCCAAAAATCCTATTCAACATTCTAGAACCAAACACATTGATATAAGGCATCATTTCATAAGGGATCATGTATCCAAAGGAGAAATTGAACTCATACATGTTTCAACTGAAAATCAACTTGCAGACATTTTTACAAAACCTTTAGCCTTTGATACCTTCAGTACTTTAAGAACGAGGCTTGGTGTTATTGATTTGAATGCTTAACCAAAATGTCTTTGCAACATTGATACTTGTTGTGTTTTGTTTTGTTTTTGTGATTTTGTGAATTTTGTGTGTTTTTTGAATGAATTGTTTTTGGATTTATGATTTTGTTTTATGTTTTCTGTGTTTTTTCAAAATTAATTTTTTTTTGGAGGACATCGTCCAGGACGAAATTATTTTCGTACGGGACGATATGTGAAGAAACAGTTTGCGCGAATTTAAACCGTTTTGAGAGCAGTTTTTAATTAGTTTGTCTGTACAATATGTAATCGTCCAGGACAAATTTTTTCCTCTCTCAAACGTCGGGACGATTGAATGCAGCGGTTGAGTGGATAAGACAGTTTTTAATACGAACTTCGTCTGTACGAAATTTTTTCGTCTGTACGAACATGTGTCGGTTCATTGTAGGGGACGGTTTTCAAGAGTCATTAAAAAGATTCACTTTTTGATCGTCTGTACGAAATTTTTTTGTCTGTACGATCGGTCAAGTCAAAAAGCCTATACGAAGGGACGCATCGTAAGTTGTGTTGAATACGAAAAGCCGTTACATTTTGGACGAATTGGATCGTCTGTACGAAATTACTTCGTCCAGACGAACGATAATTTTTCGTCCAGGACGAATATTTTCGTCCAGGACAAATGTATCGTTTTTCTTTAAAAATAAAGACTTTCAAACTTGACAATCACACTTTCAAACTTCTTTTTCAATCCCTTTCTACATCAAATCAATAATGGCCTCCTCTAGCAAAAGACAAAAGGTTTTGGTGAAGAAACCTAACAGGAATGCCCCAGACAACTTTCTTTCCAAGGCAAATGAGGAATCTTTTCCTCGTTTTGCATCTACAAAAATCACTCCGTCTCGCATTCTTATCCAAACAGAGTTGAAATTTCGGGTATTGCACCTCTTCGCCTCAACCCAATTTCAGTTCATTCTTTCTCTCATCCATCTCTACAATAAACAAACCTACCACTACTTTCTAGCCAACATGAGTTTCAATTCTGACCACTCTATCATTAGTTCTTTTGTTTTTAAGAAAAAAGTTGAGATCACCAAGCACGACCTTGGTGCATTTTTAAACTTAAGAACTGAGGGATATAGAGCCCACACCCTAATGTCAGAAACCTCCTTCAAATGGTTTCAAATCAATAGGGTAATTAGAGAAAATGCGATTGACAATCATGTTGCTAGAGTGGCCGGTATGACCCAAGATGCCCGAATCATCCAGCATATCCTTAGATCCTCAATTATTCCTAAAGCTGGTGATAGGATTAACATTACTCCTCTCCTTTCTTGTCTAACTTTTTTAATCATGCAAAGACATCCTATTGATGAAGCCCAACTCATCCTAGATCATATCTATGGGCTTTCAGAAATAGGACATCCTGATCAGAAGAGGAAGAAGAACATTTCATTAGGGCACTTAATTACTTATATTTTGGAGAAGAAGTACAATATAGTGCATCCTGATGAAGAATATGAAGAGCCAGTTTACTATAACAATGCATCATTCAGATTGCTCTTCAAGGAGGAAAAAGAAAAAGCACATGCTAGTGCTTCAGAAGAAGAAGAAGAAGAAGGAGTGCAAGCTTCTGCTTCTCAATCAGATTACCAGAATCTGATTGAGAGATTTGATAGACTAGAGACTCACATTGATCAAAGATTTGATCAATTTGATGCTCAACTTACGCAGCAGCAACAAGACATTGGTAACATTAAAGATGAAGTTCATGAAATTAATACCAATGTCATGTTGATGGCCTCCTACTTCAATCTCTTTGGCGGCATTCCTCCTCCTCCTCCAGAACAGTAGATTTTTTTTTGTGTGTCTGTTGTATTTTTTCTTGTTTTTTGTTTGTTTTGTTTTTATCTTACCTGTGTTATTGTGATTGTTTTTATATATTTTTTTTAAGTTCAATGTATCTTTTTTTATGTGTAATCCGTTCCTTTAATTTTAATGAAAGTTTGTTTCTATTAGATTTGTTTTGAAATGTGATTAATGTTTGTGAATTTCATTAGTATTATTTAATCTACATAGTGCTTAAATTCGATTGTAATTTGAGATTATCTATATTAGAAAATCTAGACTTTCTAAATTTATAAATTGTTTATAACTTGTTGTAATTAGAACTTTTAAATTCATGTCTATTCATTTAGACTACATAAAAGTTAATATTATTATTGCAATTTTGATGTTTTCTTATTTTGTATTTCTATGCTCAAATGATATTTATGCACCTAGAAATATTTGAAATTTTAGATTATAGATTTTGGAAAGAATTGGTCAAATTACTCTTGAAAATTGTACAAATGTACAAAAATCAAAAGGAATTCGCAAAAATTTGCAAAGTGAAAAAGAGGCACAAAATAAGCCCAACCAAAAAAAAATACACAAAAATGTGCTCCAAAACTTTGAAAAGATGCGCAAAGCGCCACATGAGGTAATTCTCATCTTTCCAAATTCATTCAATCTCTTAATTCAAATTGATCTTATGTTCATTTATATTATATTGAACTTTGAAATATAGAAATTTTTTTTACATCTCTCTTGTAATGATCTTCAATAGTCAAATGTCTAAATTGAATCATGTCTTTGATAAATTCTTCTTACTTACAATGTTATATCATTTCTTAAATTTTATGAATTTCTATGATTCACCTAATATCTTTAGTTTAAAATTGCATACCCTATGTCAAATCACAATTTAGATTAAATTTTAAAAATGAATTTCATATTATTATTTACATTTTTTTCTCTTCTTCACTTTTTGTTGTTGTCAAAGAGGGGGAGAAATTATTATGTTTGTGTTTTGTGGTTTGTGTTTTCTATTTTTAATTGTTCTGTTTGCAAGTTTTTTATTTGTTTGTGTTAAAATTTTTGAAAAACAAAAATATTGTTCTTTAATGCCTCCTTATTTTAATGTACTCATAAATTCAGGGGGAGTTTAGGAGATCAGAGAATTGTTTTAACTTGAAATCATACTAATAATAATTGTTTTGCCATCATCAAAAAGGGGGAGATTGTTTGAATAGTTGCTATTTGAATGATTTATATTTGTGCAACTTATGTAGTTTTGATGATTCCAAACATTATTGTTCAGATGTATAGTTATCTCCTAACAATTTTAGAAGATTTGCATTTGCTCTTGTGTGTACTAACATTTCAGGAAAATCAGATTCCAGACTACAAAAACTTCAAATCAAATTCAACATGAGATATTTTGTTTATTTGAAGTTTGCCTTTTCTTTGAATTAATTTTGAAAGGGAGTGATTGTAATTGAGTGAATAAAATCTCACACACACAAATAAGGAGATCTTGAAATTCTATACTGATCGTACAGGACGATATTTATCGTACTGGACGATCTGTCAGTTATCTCCTATAGAGCACTTGGAACGAATAGGAACTTGCTTAAAAATTTTTTTCTAAGTCCTATTCATCCAGGACGAATTTTATTATCGTCCCGGACGATGGGTTCTCTGTAAAATTTTCGTCCAGACAAAATTTATCATCGTACGAGGCGACCAGTCCTCTGGAAAATTTTCGTCCAAACGAAAATAAATATCGTACCGGAGGATCAGCTCTCTGGAAAATTTTCGTCCAGACGAAAACAAATTATCGTCCGCGGCGATGGGTGCTCTGTAAAATTTTCGTCCAGACGAAATAAATAATCGTCCAGGACGATCGGCTCTCTGGAAAATTTTCGTCCAGACGAACATATTTTCGTCCAAACGATGAACCGACTTAGAACAGTTTTCAGCAGTTTCTAGAACCGACCTTGTAATAACCGTTTGTACTGGACGAACCTAGTTCGTACAGGACGATCAGCTGTACGAAGTCATTTCGTACACATATACAAATTGGGTCATTTCAGATCGTTTAAGTAAAATCGTCCAGGACGATCCAGGATCGTACAGGACGATCCACTGCGTACAGAATTGGAAATTTGCAGTTTTTGGGCGGTTTTTCTTGTCTTTTCTATAAAAGGTCCAAATTAGACTGCCACCCAATCTTTTTGTCATTTGATCTTCGTGCCTCTTGAGAGAATAGCCAAGGAGAGAGTGGAAGAGAGCATTCAAAGAAGGATTCCTACCACTGGAGCGAGAAGGCTTCACTTGGATTACTAAGGTAAGAGTCTCTACTTGTGAAATTGGATTTCTTCACTCTTTTCCTTCTTCCTTCTAGATTCTTGTGAGAAGATCAGTCAAGGAGATCCGGTTCTCTGCCGACACTTGGAAAGTGTGAACAGACGAAGGGTTCTCTGCCCACACTAGGAGAGTGTAAAAGGACGAAGGTTCTCTGCCTACACTTGGAGAGTGTGAACAGCCGTAGGGTTCTCTGCCCACACTAGGAGAGTGTAAAAGGACGACGGTTCTTTGCCAGCACTGTGGATTGTGTAAAAGGACGACGGTTCTTTTCCGCACCGGGTAGTGGTGAAAAGAGTGTTTTGTACAGGCTTCTCCGCCTTGCTGTGGGTGCTAAAGGAGAGTCACTTTGTGGTATTAGTGCAATACTCAGAGGGCGCCTCTGAGGAGTGGATGTAGGTCTGGTTATAGACCGAACCACTATAAATCTGGTGTCATTTACTTTATTGCTTTTACGTTTCCGCACTTTAAATTTCAGTTTTAACAACTCTGTGGTTGAAAAACATTTTTCTACAAACTTTAAAAGAAAATTTTATTTCGGTTCAACTTTATTATTAAGAGGGTTTAAAATTTTTAAAACTACCAATTCACCCCCCTCTTGGTAGCCTTGGGACATTTACTTAGGCTTAACAACCTAATTACTGGACTCAACAGCTTTTGTTGCTAAGTTATTAAAGGTTGATTCTTTTAAAGGTTTTCTTCATGTGGCTTGCGAGTTTGGGTTGGTTTTTAGTTCCTATATTGTTGTTTGTAATGATAGGATTATTTATTGGAGAAAGCCTTTGGAGGGATGTTTTAAACTTAATACTGATAGCTCCAGGAATAATTTAAATGTGGGTTGTGGTGGTACTATTCAGGATTCTAATGGTTTTGTGATTGTGGCTTTTTGTGGGTTCCTCTACTACTAATAATACTATTCAAGTTGAAATTGAGAGTTTCCTTTTTGGGCTTCAATTATACATTTCTCTTGGGATCACTAATATTTAGATTGAAGTTGATGCTTTGTTATTGATCCAATATCTCGAAGGTAACACCACTTCCAATCCGCCTAATTTCTATATGTTAAGAGATATTAAGTATTAGCTTTCTTTCATTACATATTCTTTTTCTCATATCTTCAGGGAGGGGAATGTTGTTGTCGATTCTTTGACTAAAATGGGTTGTAACTTATCTAGCTTCATTGAATACTATGAGCATACTCTCCTTAAAGAGATCAAAGGTTTGGCTAGATTAGACCGTCTAGACCTCCCTAATTTTTTGCTTTAAATTGTGGTCTTGTGTTTGGGTGGTTGCTTTTGGTTATGTTTATCTTTTTTATTGTTTGGCTATTTTTAAGGTTTTATGGTGGTTTTTAGGTTCTCCTTTTGGTTCTTGGGTTTTTATGTTTCTTTGATTGCTGCTCTTACCATTTATGAATCTGTTACTCTTCTTTGGGTTGTTATCCTTTCACGTTTAATGTGGAGCTTGGCTCTTTGTGGGTTGGCCCAGTTTTGCTTCAATTATACTACTGAGTTATTATTTTAGATCGATTTTATTATCTCTATTATTTTTTTGCTGGTGGTGTTTAATTGTTGTGGTTGGTTGAGAATTAGCAATGATTGGAATTATTATTTTGTTGAATTAACCCCTTATTGTTTCTCTCTTTCATTTGATGGAGTATTATAGGGTGTTTGGCTTTGGTTCTTTCTTACCTTTATCCCGTGAGGCTTTTTGGTTGTGCTGGCATTTTAAGATGTGAATGATGCCCTTCTATCAAGAATATGGAATTTTTTTCATTTGGGATTGCTGGGCTATGGCTTTCTGCTCTGGTGGCATCTTGGGTTTCTTATATCTTGCTTTTACTAAATCCCTTGTCTAATTTCTTGTTCTGCTTTGGATTGGCTAATTCATGGATTAGACTTGAGTGGCATTTGGGGTTATATCATGATGGTGCAAGTACTACACACCTGAGCTATGCTCCAAGTAATGACTTCAATTATGTGGCTAACATGTTTCCCTTTTATGATACTAAGAATTTTGATTTTTTTTTTCTAGAACTGTAACATCTATGGCTTAATTATAGGTGTTCTTTGGTTTTGGTCTACTAACCGTTTGGGCCGTTGCTGAAGTTATCATAGCCCAATCTCCTATTATGATTTTAAATATATTCTTTTTTTATAATAATAATTAGTTAGGTAACTCTATTTACAATAGGTTTGGCTCTCTATTTTGATAATTTTTGTGATTTACTATTTGGTTTAATGGTTGGTGGCATCATAATATTACCTATTATGGTTGCAAGGTCAGCTACTGTTGTATTTTTTTGCTTGTTATCGGTCACTCCATTAGTTTACTGCTGTTGTTTGCTTATATTAATGGGAATTGTAAGGGCTATTTTAATATCATTATCACTTTCAATTGTGCTAAATTATAGAATTTTCTCTTAGACTGATCTTTTGTACTAGATTTTTTAATTTCTTTTTTTTATATTATCTTTGCTCTTAATTATTTTAACTAGTGTCCTTGCAGGCATTTTCTTAGGCTTTTAGAGACTCCTCATTTTGTGTAGGACCGAGTAGTGTTGAATGTGATCTACTTGTTCCTTTCTTTTTTTGTTTCTAGAATGCTATTATGTTGCTTTGTAATTAGGCTTAGTAGGGTTAACCAGCTCTTAGATTCTTTTTTTTTTTACTTTTCTTATAGTTCTTTAGAGCAATAGCGAGCTGGAGGTCCCTTTAAGGACCTTGTATTTATTTTTTGATATGGTAGGCCCGATAGTGGGTTTTATCCAAAAAAAAAAAATAACAGTAAGAAGTTGTGTTACTCAAGTCTTATGGCTAAATCAATAAATCCTTAATCTTGGACATTCTATTGGAACTATATCAATCATGTGTGAAAATACTAGTCACATTTATATTTTTAAAAAACTGATTCAACACTCCCACACTAAGTATATAGATATCAGACATCATTTTATTAGAGACCATGGTGTCAAAGGAGATACAAAATAGCATCATGTAGCAACTGAGAATCAATTGTTAGACATTTTCACCAAACTCTTAAATTATGCACCTTTAGCACACTGATGACTAGATTAAGTTTCATTGACATTCAAGCTTAATTTAGTGTAGAAGTGTAAACAATAATATGTGTTATATTTCTATGTTTGTTATATTTCTTAATCTTTTTCGTCTTTTTTTTTTTTTTTTGTTCTGTTCATATGTTTGAAGTTATTATTTGTAGGTGTTTTCCCTCATCATCACACATAAAAATAGGCTAAAAAGGGGGAAAATTACACACATCTTATTGTACGATTATCATTGTATTGTATAATTTCAAAAGATTTGCACATCACCAAGACATATTGTATCCATTTACTCTGATTGAGTTAATTATTGATGGTCATATTGTACTTACCCCTACATTATATTGTATAATATATGTGGCACATGCCATTAGAAAAATTCAATTCAGCTAGTACAATATTTAATAACATATCTTACTATTCAAACACATATTCATATTGTACTATGTATTAGTTAAGTATCATATAGCCTGATGCCTTGAGAGGCAGGGGAAGCTCCATCATCAGGCATAACCCCATCTCAAGCACCAGCTCCTAACCACCAATCTCATGATAATAACTTGATTATGGAGAACCTTAACCACCTAGAGATGCGAGCTAAAATATAATATCAGGAGAATACTCATCATTAAGAGTGGCTCCACTAACAGCACGAGCTACAAAAAAATAACATGATCAGCTTCAGCAACAACATGAGGTTGATAGGGAGTGGTTCAATGAGCAATTTACTTCTCTTTAGCAGTACTTTTAGCCACCACTGCTTCACCTGATCAAGATCCTTCTTACTTTTATATTGTAGTATTACTTTTTTTTCTTTTATTTATTATTTTACATTCTATTTGTCTTTTTCTTTCTATTTGGTTGTCTCTCCTTTTCGGTGATGTTAAAAGGGGGTATAGCATGTTGGTTATATTAGTAGTACTTATTTGATTGAGTTACTTACTTTAGTTTTTATTTATATTTTTATTCTGTTGCTCTATTATTCCTAAATTAGAAAAAAAATCACTAATCTTAAAATAATTCACTTAGCGTGGGAGAGATTAGGAAAAAATATAACTAACTAGAAAATCCAACTAATAATGTTTGTCAGTATAAAAAAGGGAGAGATTAATACAATATGAGATCTCGAGCTTGTGATTTTGATGATAACAAATATTATTGATTGCTACTTTATTTCTTATAGTGCATGTATTGCATATTTACTTTTATACTCACTAATATTTCTAATACATCGCATACCGTGTAATGAAGATACAAGGCTTAAGACTAGGTAGACTAGAGTGATGTTTGCAAGAGTCTATAGTTTTAATTAATTTATTTATTTTAAATATTTCTTATGTCAAAATCATATAAGGGTACATTCTATCTTACCAACCGTGTACACACACATTAGGTAGTAAAAACATGAATTTTAGAGTTTCTAAAGTTCATACTCTAGGATCCTGATCATACTATATGATAAGTACCAAACAAACAGAGTTAGCTAACATGAATTTTAGGATTATTTTGGCCTTTGTTTAAATATCATCCCTAATCCATATTAGAAAACTTTTGGTCACTTTTTTTAGGGAGAGCTTCTGTGAGAAGAGTTTAAAGAGGGTGTATTGGTTTTGGAGAGAGAGAGATAGAGAGAGATAGAGAGAGAGAGAGAGAGAGAGAGAGAGAGAGAGAGAGAGAGAGATAGAGTGAGAGAGAGAGGGAAGTGAGGTCATAAGGGAGAAAATTCTTACATGAATAAGAAAGTATGTGATAGGGATTTATATACATAGTTGTACGGTGATCTTGCATATTCTTCCTCCAAGGTCACTTTTTTTACCTGACGAGGACTTTGTGAAGGGTCTCCTTATGGGAAGGATTTGATGTCCCCACCGCATCGAGGAGGTGAAAGGTCTTCAACTACTTCGCTGCACCTAGTAGGTGAAAGTGATTCGACTACTCTATCACAATGAGGAGGTGAAAGGGATTCAACTTCTCTGCCTTACCAAAGAGGTGCATGTGATTTATAAGGGCATCTCTACTTTTTTATAAAGGGAAAAGAGAGTTACTAAATTTTTAATATAATTCTCATAGTGGAGGTCTCCAGGGAGTGGACATATGTTAAGGTTGATTGAACCACGATAAATCTCTATCGTATTCATTCTTAGTTATTTACTTTAACTTTTCTGCACTTTATTGCTTGCATTTTACTTATTGCTAAATCTGTAATTTTGTGACCATAATTTTTCATTAGAAGTATATTTTGATTTCGCTTCAAAACGAAACAACAAAAAAAAATGAAAAAAATATATTTTTCCTTGTAAGTTTCTTTTATAGGAATAAAAACAAAGTTTTTTTATGAGAACGATATTGTCATATTATTTTTCTACTAAATCAAAATCTTTGAAAAAGAATAATTTTTTAACATAAATTTTAAAATACTAATTCACCTCCCCTCTTGATGTGTACTTATAGTTTAAGTCAGTCTAACAACCCACATTTCAACATTCACAATCATCTGCTCATCTTTTGAGCAAATCATATATTGGCCATGTTTTAATTATTAGGGGCAAAGTAGCAAAAAATATTCTTAGAAAATTTGATTAACTTTAAAGCCTGATAATTATTTATCCCCCTTTTATTATAGCACTATCACATGTAGAAAATTTTGTTAACATCCAGATCATTCTTAACCTAGAAAAAAAATCAAACACCCATCACATATTACATCAAAAATAATATGGTAAAAGCATCAAAGAATAAGCATCGTAGATATCCTCAAACCATAGCAACTAACATTCAATCAAATATAAATCCACATTAATCCACATCACAGAAAAAAACACATGAAAGGAACAACATGCTAGCTTAAAATTAGAGTTGGTTGTCCTAAAAAATCATATATAATATGTTTAATAAGTAGTGTGGTTTGGATGTATCCTAGGCTTGTTATTGTATGAATATTTTTTAGGATTGATGAATTTGTTTTGTTGAAGGCTAATGGAATTTTAGTTTATGCTTAAGTTTGAATGTTTTTTAAGTTTTGATATTTATTTTAGGATAAATTTTAATTATTAATGTTGATTAATGGTTTATTGCTTATGGTATTTTAATCAACCGTTTAGAGTTTTCAATTAAAGACATAATTTCCTTCCTGAAAGGAGTCAAATAAGATGTATGAAAGCTTCAAAGGATAAGTTTTTTATTGCTGATTTAAAAAGTTATAAAAGTTTAGTGGTAATTTTCTTTGTTTATATCAGGGATATGAGGTTTATTTCATCCTCTTTGAGGCTATGTTAATAGTCTTATGAGCCCGGATTACTTAATAATTACCTATTAATTTAAGTTTAATTTTTGATTGGTGAAATATAATTAATTTAATTTATAGAGTATTAGCTCAAGATAATTATAACTTAATGTTTCTATTTCGTTAACTCATTTGTGGCATTGTCACAACGTGCATGAGGACCAAGGGCTTCACAGGGCATGCAACTCCGAAGCTCGAGTTAGCCCAACCTAAAAACTTTGTTGATGGAGGGAGTAGAATTTATGTATAGTTATGATTGTTGTGCATTTTATTTAGTTCAATAAATGATTGAAATTCTAATTTTTTGTGATTTTGTTAAATTTATTAATAATTAGTAACTATTTAATTAATTAAATTTGTTTAGATTTTAACTTTTTAATTTAAATTGAATTCTAGAGATTTATTCTTTTTAAAAATATTATACCTAGGAATGAGTCAAATGGCTTTGAGTTTGTGTCAGTTGGAATTGTTTATAATTATTTATAATTTTTCAAAGTTCGATCATTTTAATGAAGTTTTTTTTTTTTTTTTTTTTTTTTTTTTTTTTTTTTTTTTTTTTAGGGGAAACCCACAAGGGGCCTACGCGTTGATATAAAATCAGATTACAAGTCCTTAAAGGGAATTTTCAGCCAACTAAAGCTCAAAGAGCTACAATCATTCAAAAAGTAAAACAAAACTAAAGGCCGAAAAAACCCCATCTAAGCAAAATACATTCAAACCTAGCAACATTCTAAGGCGATCAGAGAACGCCCAAAAAATAAGAAAGATCAACAGATAAGCAGTATCACCCGACTTTCTGGCAAAAACTTCCTCAAGGTGGAAGCAACCTGCAAAAATAGAAGCAGAAAAACAAAACAAGGAAAAGACAAAGAGCGGTAAAAATAAAGCTAAAACCGAGATGAAAACTCCCATCTCGGACAAAAACTCCAGCAAATCCACCTGAACTGACAGTGAGAAACACTTCCAGCGACAAAATTCAGCACCAGACAACAAAATAATCAACAGTAATATGAACAAAAAGGCACAAAAAGATTAATCCGGATAAATGACTAAAAGGAACGAATATAAGGCATACCCAATTTGTCCAATCTAACTAAACCTTTCAGCTGTTGAGGGAGATTCCTGCAAGAAAATTCTTCCATACCATTAATGAGGCAGCCTTTCTTGGCTAAAAAATCAGCACACGCATTACCTTCCCGAAAAATATGAACTAAAGTGCAGTTTATACCTTCCATCAACATTTTGATTTTCCTCAAAATATAAATAAATTCAGGAGAACTCATAAAATTTTTTCCCAACAACTGAATCAGGCTCAAAGCATCCACTTCAATGACAATATTAGTAACCTTGAGTTTATAGCATAATTCCAAACCATAGAGTAAACCCCTCATTTCTGCATAAATAACTTTACAGTAATTTAAAGAAGAGGCATAGGCAGAAATAACATCACCGTTAGAATCACGAAGAATGCCTCCCATACCAGCAGTAATAGATCCCACAGAACCATCCGTGTTCAATTTGGAAAAAGGCAAGCACGGTTTCAGCCATCTAACAACTTTCTCCCTATTTCTAAACTCAACAGAATTAAGATAAATACCGAAATAATGAGCCAAAAAACTGCAGTTTTTAAAGTTTTTACTAGTAATAACATTAGCAGCATATAGTTGATAGACTTTATAATTTATATTATCAATGATTTTCAAAGCATCCATATGAATACCCTCATGTTTAGCTTCATTTCTAGCCTTCCACAAAAACCAAATAATAAGGATGGGAATGAGATTGTAAATATGACCTTTCGTTTTAATCAACCACAACTCCAGCATTTTATTGATATCCTCCTGCATACAACAGTTGTCTTTATGAGCAATGCCCATGAAATGCATCCAAACTTTTTTAGCAATCCAACCCGTGATAAAAACATGCTCCAAGGTTTCCCTGTTAGAGCAACACTGGCATTTGGACGGAATATTCAAGCCTTTTTTCATCAGTAACTCATCAACAGGAATAAACTTTTTTAAAACTCTCCAAGTCAAAATATAATAGGAGATAGGAATACTTTTATGCCAGAGAGCCGCATAAATAACCGATTGATTGTGTTTGATACGAAAGTTTTCCCAGGCAAATTTAAGACTAAACTTCCCAGTAGGAGACGGTTTAAATAAAATAGTATCATTGCTTTGTAAATGTAAAGGCACCTCAAGAATAACAGAAATAATGCTCATAGGAACAAAATCCCTCAGCTTATTAACATTCCAACTACCATTCTCGAAAAATTCGTAAACTCTCATATTGGTTAAAGTAGAAGTATTTAGCAGAGAATCAATAGAACCACATCCTAACCAATTGTCTTGCCAAAAATAAATGTCACCTTTACCAAGACCCCACTGAATCAAATTTTCCGCTTCCCCCTTAATTTGACAAAGTCTTTTCCACACCGCAGAGTCAGACTTTTTGTAAGTGCAACAAATTTCAGGCATATCTTTGCAATATTTAGCATGCATGAAATTAGCCCAAAGACTAGTATTAGAACAAAAAGAGAACCATAATTTGTAAGAAAAAGCTTTAACCATATCCAAGAAGTTTTTACCCCCTAAAGCACCTTCATTTAAAACACCACAGACTTTATTCCAAGAAGACCAATAGATGCAACTACTGTTAATTTTAGCCCCCCAAAAAAACTTGTTAATCAAACGTTCCATTCTCAAACAGACCGTAGCAGTAGGATTCAGAGTATGCAAAATATAAATGGGAATAGAGTTTAACACACTTTTAATTAAAACAAATCTACCACCAAAGGAGAGAAAATTGGAGTTCCATTGAAAAATCTTCTTTTGAAAACTAGAGATAATATCTTCAAACATATGATTGCGTTTTCTACGTTTGAAAATGGGAGTTCCTAAATATTTGATGGGCAGAGGTAAGCAATTGAAACCACAAATACGAATAATATTATTAATCTTACCTTGACTAAAACTGCTAGGAACCAAGAAATTGCTTTTAATATTATTGATCTTCAACCCACTCATATTCTGAAAATTGTTTAAGAATTTAGCCAAAAGTTTAACATTATTGATAGCACAATTATAAAAAATAATAAAATCGTCCGCAAAACCAAGGTGAGAGACCGGCAAACCCCCCTTAGTACAAAAATAAAGCGAATTATGGCCTTTGTATAACTCCTCCATACCTCTAGATAGGTAGTCCATAGCAATAATAAATAAGGCCGAAGATAAGGGGTCACCTTGTCTCAACCCATGAGAAGAATTGAAAAAACCATGTTTACCACCATTAATAATGACAGAGAAAAAACAATTTTCAATACTATTTTTAATCAACTGGACAAAACCTTGAGAAAAACCAAATAACGATAAAATCTTGTATAGAAAATTCCAATTCAAATTATCATAAGCTTTAGAAATATCAAGCTTATAGACAATGTTGCCCCCTTTACTCTTATAATTAATATCATGAATCATCTCTTGAACAAGAAGGATGTTATCAAAAATACTTCTATTTTTAACAAAACCCGTTTGGTTTACAGAAATAATTCTAGGTAAAATGTCAACAAGTCTAGTAGCAAAGATTTTAGACACCAGTTTATTAAAAAAAGAACATAGACTAATAGGACGGAAATCACTCCAAACATTAGCCCCCACCTTTTTAGGAATTAAAACAATATTCGTAGCAGAAAAAAACTTAGGATAAAGAGTACCATTAAAAAAATCTCTAACAACATCTAAAACATCAAACTTGATAATATTCCAAGAATGCATAAAGAATTTAGTAGTAAAGCCATCAGGACCCGCAGTAGAGTCGATATTCATATCCTTAATGGTGTTCCAAACTTCCTCCTCAGAAGTTTTAATTAACATAGCATTATCAGCATCACTAATGCAATTAGGGACAATGAAAGGATTAGAAATAGACGTAGGAGTAAAGTCCTTATTGAAACTCTGTTTAAAATAGTCCACACCAGAAAGAAAAATATCCTCATCTTTTTCAAAAACAACACCTCCTTCTCCCATGATTTTAAAAATACGATTTTGAGCTCTTTTCTTATTAGCTAAAGTGTGAAAAAACTTAGTATTTCTATCCCCCTCAACAATCAGCTTAGAAGTAGCTTTTTGCTTCCAATAAATCTCCTCTTGTTCTTGCAAAATAGCAAGATTCTTTTTAGCATTATGAAGGGCCTGATAAATCTCATTACTTTGATTTTCCATATAAGTATTCTCAAGTTCCATCACCTCCTTCTCGGTATCTTTAATGTTAGCAAAAATATTCTTAAAAACATTCTTATTCCACCACCTTAAAACTTGCTTCAATCTTTGCAATTTATCCCACAATCTATGCATACCCCCAATATCATCATTCGGAGCAATGGGAGCAGACCAATTAAAATTAATAACGTTGTTAAAGTCTTTATGAGATAGCCACATGTTCTGAAAAAGAAAATTAGAAGGGGTAAAATTGCGCTTCGTATTGATACTCAAAAGTAAAGGGGCATGGTCAGAAGTAGCTCTACTCAGATGCTCCACCTGAGATAAGGGAAAACTATTAAGCCAGTTATTATTAAATAAAATTCTATCAAGTCTTTGCCAAAGGTTCACTCTGTTCCAAGTAAAAGAGTTACCAAAAAAACCAATATCATTAAGTTGACAATTATTGATCATGGAGTTAAAATCCTCCATAGCATTAACATTCGGAGATCTACCACCTCTTCTCTCATTAATGTTGCTAATAATATTGAAATCTCCACCAACTAACCAAGGCAGATTGGAGTTAATGGCAAAATTATTTAATTGTTCCCATAAAACAGCCCTACCAGAGCTAGTGCTAGCAGCATAAACAAAAGAAGCTTTACAACTGAAATTGAAAATAGAAATGTTAACATGAACAACTTGATGAAAATCATCAAGAATATTTAAATTGATAAAATTTTTCCAGAAAATCCAAATTTTATTAGAACAATTAACAAAATATTCAGAGTAACCTAATTTTTTAGCAGTAATAGCAATTTTATCTCTAGCAAGAAAAGGTTCAAGTAAAACAAGAGTCTGAATATTATAAATTCTACATAAGTTTTTAGCTCTAAAAAAAGATTCCTTACCACCAATACCTCTTATATTCCAGATAAGTGTGTTAACCATTAAAAGATTTTGTAGAAGTTTTAGCACGGGTTGAACGAGGCGTCGAAGGTAAGATATTCTTACCCTTTTTCCTTCCCACCTTAATGAACTCCCCATCTTCATCACAGGAAGAAGGCTTACCAACTTCATTAGTAGTAAAGCTATCCTCTTTATTCTCCATGATATTACCAGCCACCTCGTAAAGATCCATTTCATTGTTTAAGTTGGGGATAAATTCCCCTTCCTCACATCCCTGTTTTTCGGCACTAGCATGCTCATTCGAAACCTCAACCTGTTTATGATTATGATCAAGCATATCTTTAGGCAAATTAAGCATAGAGTCTATCGATATATAAATGTCAGGTTCTTTCACACACACATTAGAGATCACTTCATTTTCTTCATTAATGTTATCTAACACCGAAAATTTATTTTTCGGATTCTCTGTAACAGCACGGCTAACAGAAACATTGACCGTATTTAAATTTTGTTCTAAATTCACAGGGATTTCTACGTTATTGGAAGGTAATTCTACGAGATTTTCTTCAGAAACCGAAACCACTTTATTTTGAGCAGTAGTTTTTTTAAGATGCGGATGCAACTTGAAACACTCAGTAACAGAATGACCATGAATCTTACAGTTTTGACAGAAATCCGGTGTTTTTTCAAACTCAACTTTTTGAAGGTAACCAAAGGCTTTGGAACCCACCCAAACCTCCTTCGGATGTTTTTTTGAAATATCAACTTCCACCAGAATTCTAGCAACAGAAAGTCGAGTTCTAGCAGCAGTAGCCTTATCAGTTTGAAGCGGTCTACCAAAAATCAAGCCTAATGCATGCAACACTTTTGGGTTAAAGAAATGCAATCTTAGGTTAGGAAAAGAGATCCAAATTGGAACAATGGGAGATTCCTCTTTAACATCGAAAAAAGGTGTCCATTTAAGAACGCGCATTTGACAGTTGTTAATGAAATAAGCTCTTCTAGCAAAAATCCTACTATAATCTAGATCATTAGAAAGCTGAATAGCAACATGGCGAGAATCCATTAAACCAACAGAAAAGAAACCAGATAACTTCAAATTACCGAAAAAACTACGAATAGAGTCGAGATTCGGTCTACGCAAACCAAACTTTCCTACCAAGGTGAACTGAAAAGGAGAAGCAAGTTTGAGGACATCTTCGTCTGAAAGTAGAACAGCCGGAACTCCATTAAACGTCGATTGAGTTAAGTTAGGGATTTTGTCACCTGACATCGGATCAGCAGCAAGAACATCTTTAAAAGAACGAGAAGGCGAAGAAACCGCACCCTCTCCTTCTAAAGCAAAAAAGCCCCTGTTAAATCCTTGAATCGGGCTCGAAATCTTCCCCCACGGGTTGGAAGGAGAAGCTCCAGCCATTTCGATAGCCCGAAAGGGCAAGGAAGCGAAGAAAACTCACAAAACACCAACTCCAGCGAGATCCACGCAAGGAAAATGACAGGAGTGAGCACAAAATCACTCGCACCACGGAGAAAACCCTAAATCGCCTTGACGGCGCTCAGAGCGAGGAGAGAGAGTTTTGTGTGACTTGTACAGATCTCTCGATCATTTTAATGAAGTAGATTTAACTAAAAGTTGACATTTTTATTTTCATTGGATTCTAGATGTTTTTTATTTTTAATGAATTCTAGAATTTTTATAATTTTCAATTTGTTCAATTTAGAGATTTTTGTAATTAGTTATGAATTTTACATTTTGTGAATTTAATATATTATTTAATTGTTTATTTAGAGAGATTTTTTTATTTTTCTACCACCTCAACCCAAAACCTCATAAAATCTTTCCAAAATTTCACTGATTACTCCAAGGAATGATTACAAGTGTTTAAAATTTATTTGATATTTTTAATATTTTTAATAATATATTTTAATTAATCAATTAATAATTTTCATAAGTTTTTAAATATTTTTTAATTCATGGGGTTTGTGATGGGGCTTTAAATTTTCATTGATTGAGAACTTACTTCTTAGAAATTTTACACTTAGTTTATATTTTTTTAGATTTGATTTGGATTAATTATAATTTTTTTGAAGTTTTTAGGTCAATTATGTGCATTAATCTTGGGTTTGCTAAATGACAGACCAAATGACCTCCAAATTTAATAAAATTTGAACATTGGTTCATAAGCACATACAATTCAAACTCACTAAATTTGGGGTCACCAAAGCCCCCCTAGGTTTCAAAATCAATCACCAAAATTAAGTGCATCTATAACTTTGATGATTTGTTTTAGGAGTTTTACTTACAATATTTTGGTGAAATCAATGGTATACTAACTCATGTGTAGTCATAAATACACTACAAAAAAATAAAAGGAAAATACTATTGAATTGAAGAGTTATGAATTTACAAAATTACAGGTCAAATCATGACACATGACATTGAAATTTTAATTTACAAAAACTAGAGCTCACAATGGCCAGAAAAAAGTTAGTGTACGTAGGTAACACACTATAAAACTTTTATTTTTACTTAGTATCCAACTTTAATTATTTATCTTGCATGCACTCCTAGCAACAATAATATCTGCATTAGTAGCATCTATAATTCATTGGCCAAACTAAAAGATTTTTTCAATCTCAAAATAAAACCAAAAGATCATTCCCACAAATGTTTTTTACTTTTTTTTTTTTTCATTTTCTTTTAAATTCTTTAGTGAAAATAGGATGCCTATTCCAATGATATCTGACGAAGTATATGAAAGTTGCTCTCCTTGGCCTATTGGTTGAGAGCTTAGGCTTCCAACTAAGAGGTCTAGGGTTCGAGTCTATGTGTATGCATATTCCAGTGAGAAAACCTCTAATATATACCAACAACATTTAGAAATTATGCTTTTCGCTTTTCACACAACTAAATTTTCAATTGTAGTAAAGCAGACAGACCTGACACTTATCCATGCCACAAATACATCTTTTTTTTTTGGAACATTTAGGTCATTTAAGACAAACTCACACACACAACGCATACAAAAAGACTCGAACCCAAGACCTCTTAGTTGGAAGCCTAAACTCTCAACCAACAAGACAATGTGCATCTTTGTTCGCTACACTTTAATTTGTGGGTTGTACTGCACGACCAAATCGATCAATTCCCATAATGGTAGACCATTTACCAAATCAATTCAATCTTGGAGTAAAATTGAACCGACCACATTTATTAATTTCATGGATTTATTTTGATTTAACCACAACTATACCGTTCAACATCAAAATATAACATTAATCGGACAATACAATCATTTTAAATAGTTAAGATAGATATAGTTAGTAAGTACATATCTTCATTTAAAACGTTAGCCACTGTACTAAGATTAATAACAAGAACATATTACTTGATTAAATGATGCGTTTTATTTAGGCATCGTTTGCGATAATTTTTAATTTAAAATGCAATAATAAGCAGAAGAAATAATAAAATTAAAAAAAAAATGTATATTTAGATTTATTAGTAAAAATAATTATTATTTTTAAATATATTTGAATTATAACACTCCGACTGCTTCCCACCTTGATCCGTTCCGACTCCCGTCGGCAAGCTCCTCCCGTTTACGCCACCAATGGAACCCCACAAGCGAAACCTCGCCGCATCATGGGTCCCTCCCTCGTTGAAACCCCAAACGGGTCCTGGCCCGACCCGTACCCTCCTGTAGGGGCCACCACGTTACCTCCTCCCTTTTCCTTTCACAGATTCATCCTCGCCTAAATCTATCAAACATTTCGCTTTTCTAACGTCCCATCTAATTCTCCTCTTAACTCTCCCCATCCTCTCCTCCTTCCATCGTTTCTCGCTTCCTCACCCGAGCCCCAATGGATTCCAAAGTATCTTCAGCTGGAACACTTAACCGAAAATAAAACTCGCCGCATGGATCCAGGGGCCGAGGATTCCGGCCCCCGGGAACCTTCTTCTTCTTCATCTAAGCCTGCAGAAACCCCTACATCAGAAGCGCCGCTGCCACCAACAATAACTTCTCCGGCTGCCAGCGCATCATCATCTTCCTCCCAACCAAGCCGCTACGAATCTCAGAAACGCCGAGACTGGAACACTTTCCTACAGTACTTAAAGAATCACAACCCGCCGCTGACGCTAGCTCGTTGCAGCGGCGCTCACGTTATCGAGTTCCTCAAATATCTCGACCAGTTTGGCAAAACCAAAGTTCACTCGCAGGGCTGCCCCTATTTCGGGCTGCCAAACCCGCCCGCGCCCTGCGCCTGCCCGCTCTGCCAGGCATGGGGATCACTCGACGCTCTCATCGGCCGCCTTCGGGCGGCTTACGAGGAAAACGGAGGCCGGCCCGAGTCAAACCCGTTCGCGACCCGAGCTGTCCGAATCTACCTCCGCGAGGTGAGGGAGTCACAGGCTAAGGCCCGTGGGATACCCTATGAGAAGAAGAAGCGCAAGCGGCAAACACAAGCTGCTTCTGCTTCTGCTTCTGCTTCAACGGCAGGAGAAAGTTCTACGTCAGTAACTAGAACTGGAGGGGAGACCCACGAGGGATCCGGCTCTGGAGTATAGCTTTTTCTCTTCTCTCTAAATTGCTCGCGCTTCTTTTTCCTCTCTCTCTATATATATTTTTTAATTTTCTCATTATTTGGTGCTGATTGAGGGGTTTGTGAGTAGGGAAGAAGATTCGAGTGTATGTTAATTTTCAGGTAGTCAAGTATGGCATGCCAAAGAAGATTAATTATTAAATAAATTTATTAATCCTCTCCTGCTCTTTGCTCAGCTCTTCAAAATAAGAAGAAGAATATAAAGAAGATTGAGAACTTTTTTCCTTTTTTAAATACAATTAATTTCAGGATTGGTGTTTATTGTTTAGGTTCGTTTCTACTGTTTGAGTAGTTGGAAATTCTCTCTAATAGTTGTGGATTTTTTATTTGTTTTTTGAGTAGTTGGAAATTCTATCATAGAAAATGGCAATATATGTTTAGTAGATTTTTGTTTTTATTTAATTAGACAATGATTTCTAATGTATTATATACAAATATATTATATGAGATTGTGTAAAGCTATGGAGGCAAAGTAGTACTACACATGCGCTATAGCGATGACATGGGCAGAGATGTCTATGCTCTTGTTATTTCACTGTCACTCAGAACATATATTACATCGTTTTGGTCTAAGATTTCTTTTTCTTTTTCACATTA
This sequence comes from Dendrobium huoshanense, assembly GCA_016618105.1. Classification (NCBI taxonomy): domain Eukaryota; kingdom Viridiplantae; phylum Streptophyta; class Magnoliopsida; order Asparagales; family Orchidaceae; genus Dendrobium; species Dendrobium huoshanense. The sequence continues at coordinate 71,391,365 of CM028347.1, read as the reverse complement.
TTATTTCCTGCAGCTCGTTTATAAGTAAATTATGGTGTACTCAGTCATTGACAGGAAATATTTCGGTTTATTTGTGTCTGAGGCGTCTAATGATTTCCCTCTGGTATCATCCTAGCTTGTCCTTCATAGATAAGTTTTCCATATTGCATCGATTAATATAATTTTAACATCTTCTGTAAACACAAAGATATGAAGTATGGATCTATATTTTAACATTTTAGATGTGAGAATATATATAATTCTATTCATGAATAGATGGTACCTTGTTCCTCCTTTCAGTGCCAATTATTTGGTTCATCAATAATGGCTGTCCTCTTCAAATGAATTGTTGAGGTTGAAAAGATCATCCATAAAATTCTTTTGAAAAATATGTTCTCTGAAATATTGTTAACTGAAGTGATGTTAAGTTCTAGCCGTATAGGATTTGGTCCCCCTCCTGAAAGAGTTTATTCCACACGTGTAGAAACCGCACGCTGTCGAACAGCCCCGTTGCAGCAGAGTACCTCTCACTGTTCTCTTTCCTTCTCTCTCTCTCTCTCTCTCTCTCTCTCTCTCTCTCTCTCTCTCTCTCTCTCTGTGTGTGTTGAGATAAAGCTGGGAGGTCAAGCTTTTATTGATTTAGTTAGGTCATTTATCTTTCTCTGTCTACTTCTAAATGGTTTGAACTGGTAAAATATTTAAAAGGAAACTAGGAAAACAGCAGCAGCCTTCCTTTACTTCCGTTGGTTCATAAATAGGCTATAGTGAATGAATCAGGTAGTCATGAATGCAGCCAAAAAACACGTCGTTTTCTACTTTCGTGATTTCCATTCTCCAACATCTGCTTGCCGGTCACACGGAAAACAGTAATTTCTGTCTCTCTCCATCACTTTAATGAGGAGTGAGCTGTTTTGAGAAAGAGGGATCTTGAGCTGGAGTTGGAGAGCAGGAGCCCGAAGAGCTTGTTCCTTACATGCGGTTCAGTCTGAACGTAAAGTATTAGGGCTTCTTCTTCGCGGCCAATCGTTTAGGGTTCCTTTTTTTTTCCAACCACTATCATTTCTTGCTTTCTTTATGTTTTTTTGAAGGGGAACTGATCCTATTTGATCTTAAGTTTTGGCTTTGGGTCAGTGGAATTAATATGTTGAAAATGGTAATTAACAGTAAACTCGCTTACTACTTTAAGTTAAACAATCATACATCAATTATTATGGTTTTTTGTATTATTTATTTCATCATTTGAATAATTCATTTCTGGCTTATAGAAATCTTCGAAGAGCAGCTGGAGCCTGCTGCACAACGAACTCGCATAGTAATTTTCTGATGAAGAGGTATTAAACATTATTATTATTATTATTATTATTATTATTATTATTATTATTTTGTTTGGGTAAACATTGGGAAAAGTTAATGGAGGAATATTAGCTATGATTCCCCATATTTACAAAGGTTATTAGAATAAATTGAGGTGGCTTCCTATCAAGTAAAATATGGCAGGTTTGGTTCTATTTTATGAAGGATGAAAATTTTATTATTTTCGGACTTTCTGGCGAATATAAATGCATTGGTAAAAGCGACGGACGAATTGTCAGATAATTCGCCGGTAGTTTACAGAGGAATTTCTGGCGTATTTTCCACCGCTTATTTAATGGCGAAAATTCCGCCAGATAATTCGCCGGTTTTTATAATATTCCGTCGCCTTTTCCTTCAGAAATCACTAGTGAAATCTCCGGCGTAAATTACCCCAGCTTACTTATACATGACGAAACTATTTCGACGTATTTTCGATTGGTTCTATTAACGTCGAAACCCAGTCATTTTCCTGTAGATATAATTCATGAAGCGGAACATGTGTTGTAGGCTCTTGGGTTTTAAGAATGAAGTGATTTTGGATTATTCAAGGATTCTCTTGTCCTCATTGCTCGTTTTAAAACACTTGCTCTTCTTAATAATGCCTGTTTATCCTTGAGTTTTGAGCTTGGTCCGATCTTCAAGAGCCTAGACAATGGAGTCAATTGTACAGCATTGAAACATTTAAAACCTCAGACGTACAGTTAGGATCACCTAATTCCTTCACATTGAAGATTTTGGCAGAAAAAAAAAATCTCCATCTAGCCTCTGACAAAAATAATATACAAGTTGATATTGAATATATATATATATATATATATATATATATATATAAGCAAGGTTTGGTTTGCCAAAACTCCTATGATTAAAACTTATATATTCTCAGAGAGGTCTGGGTACAAGTATCTCTTCGAATCGGGAATTTGTCTTATGAATACTCATAATATTAATTTTTACCCTCTCTACTCGTCTCTTATCATTTGAAAGCTGCATTAGCTTTCAAACTCGAGCCTGTTTCTTGGGTTTACCAAGTCCATTCAAAAATGTTCAGGCTAAAAAAAAAAAATTGCTTCATGGCACTACAATGACAGATTATAAGGTTAAGTCAATAGACCAGATGGAAAGGAAATTGCGTTTGAAATCTTTAATGATGCTTAGATTCTAGCTTAGATAAAACGGTCAAAATTGAGTTACCTGACACCTATAAAGCTAGGGCCTGGTCCACCTGCTCTGGCCTCTTGTACTCATGCTCCATCAATTAGTTTAATGGTTTTTTTCTTAATGCAAGCCAAATTGAGAATGGTTATGTTCTAAGTTGCATATTGTATACGAACATAGAGTGTGCCATTCACATTCATAAAGATAGAGATCTTACTATAATTTTGATGCAATATTTAGAAGGTATAGATTTTTATAGTAATTTCTAGTTGTTTGGGATCGGCCAGTACTCATTATCATAGTTATTATTTTTCATACAATCTTTGTTGATTTGTTGTTTGGTAACTCAGATCAATACATTATGATTTTTTTTTATTAATATAAAATAAAAGTACAAGTCTTTAAAAGAAATCTAATGCTCATTATCGCTCAAATTAAAGAGCTACAATCCAAAAGAAAAATGAAACCTACGAACATATTAAAATAATATAATCATAAGAAAACATAAGGAAATATGTGACTATGCAATTTTTTATCATAAGAAAATAATATAAAATATTTTATTTTTTTATAAGTAATTAAAATAAAGTTCAAAATGATTTAGAGTATCATAAGTATTTTTTTTATAAATTTTTAGGATTGGAAAAAAAAAGTGAGCTAAGATCCAAAAATTGCAAGATGATAGCCAATGTACCTCTAATTATTGAAAAACTCATTAAGATAGCAAAACCATTTTCTTAACTTATATTAAGCTACAAAATCTTTATTTGATGTTTTTAGCCCACTCTGTTGTATTCATCAATCTCAAATTGATGTAACTTCATAACCAAATAAAGAGCAATTGTTTAAAATATATGGTAATTGTTATTCTTAATTAATGCCATCTACTTAAACCATTAGAACCTTCAAATCATGTGTTTGGCAAAAGTAAAATCAACTTAATGTACCTTTTTGGCTCATGGTTATGGTACCAAATTTGAGCATCAATAAGTGTAGGAATGTATTATCTCAAAAGATAGAGATAAATTTCACATGTAAAATTGAAAATAGATGATATATACATTAAGGAATGTATTATACTATATTGAGAGGTAAAAGTTACCACTTCAAAGAAAAAAAATATATAGATTAGATATATTTCAAAATGATTTCCCCCACCAAATACAAGGAACACTAGTTTGGTTTTATTTTACTCCATGATTCAATTTTCACATACAAGTATGCTCTTATGGTTAATTACATCTCCCAGGGCTAAGCCCAAAGAAAATTGTCACTTACATCATGAAATGTAATTTGATTCACATATAGTTTCAAAAAATTACTTTAAAATATTTTAATTAAATAGAACAACCTTTAAAATCCATAATAAAATAATAAATAAATAATATAGTGACAACCTCACAATCTAGCACACATAAATCATATTTATGTGATGTTTGTACATGATATTTTTGTGTGAAACTTCAATGTGCCTTTATTGCATTTAAGTGCCAATGAAAGAATGTATATGATATACACATTTTCCTATATTATTAATTTTTTTATAGGGTCAATTGTATAATTTTTTGCTTTCACAAATATAAATTTAGAATAGGAAATCATATAAGACTTATGGGATTGAAATTGAAAACAAGAGAAGGATATACCATATGGTGATGCAATAGACCCTTGAAGAACCCTAAAGATAAAGCTAAAGAACCACATGCCAAAACTCACTTTTGTATAAATATAAGTCGACTTGTATTATGACAAAGCTAAACTTTCCTTTGAATTCTATTATTTTCTTGTGCGTGTGTGTGTGTGTGTGTGTGTGGGGGGGGGGGGGGGGGGGGGGGAGTGTTTAATTGATAAACATAATTACAGCCAATCTTTATGCTTGTTTGTGATTTATTTTCTATTACTTTCTTGTTTACTTCGGTGCATGCTCCACTATAATTTCTGCTTTTCATTAGGATTATTCATGTTATTATTTGTGGAGTGGCTTGAACATACTATGACAATAGGTTCTTAAGGATTAAATTCCTAATAAAAATATATAAATAAATTTAATAACAATCATAGAGCAATTAAAATGTATTATAAGCATTTTATTCGATTGTTGTGTATGATCGGTGTTTGATGTTTTTTTTTTATTATTATTATTTTTTTTGTAAAGATGGGCTTGATAAGAAAAATAAGATGTAACTAGGATAGATGTAAAAACACACTTGGTTGTATAAATTACATACTCAGAACAATTCATTTAAAAACCAAATAAAAAAATAATGTTTAGTTAGAAATATTACACATCCATATGGCTAGGATACATAGCTTTAGTTTCTAAGTTATAAATTCCAATTCTTATAGTGAAAATTGCCTAACATAGTTTACATTGCAAAAGGACTTGGACACCATTATTTTAAAACATTTAGATTGGTTTAGCTGATAGTTATTTTTAGATAGGATTATAAGTTCAATAGAGTTGGTCCTACTTAAACCCCTTGGTAAGATTAAAGTTAAGTTCCTTGTATTTTGTTAGACTTATATTCAAGTTACTATCTTTCATATAACTCTCACTAGAATTTTAGGATTTAATGCTCATAGTTTCTTATATATGTTGTCACCTCCTAGTTCTTTTTTTAATATTATGTTAATGAAATGTACGCATCATATTTCCACTAAAATGGTCCACACAAAAATTAAATTCATATTTCAAAATATAAATCTCAACATAAGATTGTTTGGAGTGCTTCTAAACTACTGAAAGTTTATTTCTCCCTAATTTTCTTCTACTAGTTTCAAGAAAAGAATTCAAAATTTAAAACTATCATGTTTGTAATTTTAAAAGTATGTCCTTCTATAAAGTTTTAAATCATAGTAATATTTTTCATGATGTTAATCAAGTATATTTATGGAGATATGGGCTTCAAAAATTTAAATTTAAAATTATCATGTTGGAAATTTAAAAGTATGTCCTTCTATAAAGTTTTAAATCATAGTAATATTTGTCAAGAATTTAATCAAGTATATTCTATGGAGATATGGGCTCCAAAAATTTGCACCCCGGCCACTCTGAGGGCCCTTTCTACATCTTAGGTTTGTCAAGGAGAGTTTTAAAAAGTAGGTTCCAAGATAAATTTTTAGAAGGCATATTTGGTTTTAAATAAGACACTATACCCAGAAATTTCACCCTCATTTTGTGATGACTTTATGATCCGAGTTCTTTTTTCCTATAGGCGCAAGCCCCTATAGTTAATTACCCTTCCTGATAGCAAGAGATAACTTTTGGTTAAGTCTAATCGTCAAATATATATATAGAGGTATTTTGTATCTGGTGTATAGTAACAACATGATTTGGTATTTGAAATTTAATATTAAAAAATAAAAATTCACCATCTTGTATTTAAAGAAGATGGCGGGGGGGGGGGGGGGGGGGGGGGGGGGTGATGATGAACCCAACCAGGATTCCATGTATAGTTCCATCATCCTAGGCCATCATAGTCCCAAATCTACTTAGTCAAAGGAGGTAGTTGACCCAACCTAACCAAGGAATTCTTATCAGCAACCATAGGTTGCTTCGTCCAAGAGTACCTTATAGACCTTGAGTGAATATTTTTCCGACGGGACAAATATTATGGAACTTAGTCATAGCCGACCCTTCTTTATGCTTGTTTGAGCTTTATTTTCTATTACTTGCTTGTTTACTTCGGTGCATGCTCCACTAGAATTTGTTCTTTTCTTTGGAATTCTTGATGTTATTATTTGAGGAGTGGCTTAGACATATTGTTAAAATAGGTTATTAAGGACTAATTTTATAATTAAAGAATAACTAAATTTAATAACAATCATAGGGAAATTATTATGTATTATAAGCATCTTATTGGATTGTTGTGTAAGATAAATGTTTGATTTCTTTTTTTTTTTTTTGGGTATGTAAAGATGGGCTTGATAAGAAAAATAACATGTAACCTTATTATAGTAAATGTAAAGAACACATGGTTGTATAAATTACATATTCAAACTAATTACAATTCATTTAAAAACCAAATAATAAAATAATGTTTAGTTAGAAATATTACACATCCATATGGCTAGGCTACATAGCTTTAATGTCTAAGTTATAAATTCCAATTCTTAAAGTGAAAATTGCCTAACTCAGTATGCATTACAAAAAGACTTGAATACCACGACTTTAAAACATTTAGATTTGTTTAGTTCATAGTTCTTTTTAGGTAGGATTATAAGTTCACAAGAGTTGGTCCTACTTAAACCACTTGGTAGGATTAAAAGTTCAGTTCCTTATATTTTTTTAGACTTATATTCAAGTTACTATCTTTCATATAGCTCTCACCAAAATTTTAGGATTTAATGCTCATAGTTCGATGGCAATAGCACATTTTTCTGTAGTGCTAGTTCTTTTTTTAATATTATGTTAATGAAATATACTCATCAAATTTCCAACAAAATGATCCACACAAAAACTAATTCATATTTCAAAATATAAATCCAAACATAAGATTGTTTGGAGT